>JAHWXV010250874.1:0-14059 GCA_024586415.1 Phrixothrix hirtus | reverse complement strand
GCCATCTTGTCACGTGACTTAAGCTCCTACACGTGGCTGAGCTGGCGGCCATCTTGGGGCCCATGTCCTAGGGCTGCGCCCCTCCTCCAACTCGACGGCCATCTTGGGCCCCATGCCATAGCGGCTATCTTGTCACGTGACTTAAGCTCCTACATGTGGCTGAACTGGCGGCCATCTTGGGGCCCATGTCTACCGCTGGGGCAGAGTCCGTGGCCCCATTTCTGCATCTAGGACTTCCCCCCAGTTCAATACCTAGGGCTACGCCCCTTCAGACACTCTGGCGGCCATCTTGTGACGTCACTTCCGTTCTAGAAGCGCCCTTGCCCTACTACTTCCGTCCTATGGCGATATTTGTAGTTAAGAAAGTTCAGGATTATATTTATAAAAAACGAAATATCCGATACTGTAAACCTCATGGCTTTGAAGTTTATTTAGCTTACTTTGCTTACCGTTACCTTATTCAGACGAGTCTGATGTTTCCTTTTTAATTAAACATTCAAAATCGGTATAAATTATAAATGGGGTAATCAGTTTATTTTGAAAATTACTAAGCCGTGTTTTAGCAGAGTTAGGTTTAGGCGAAATAATTCGGCAATTAGTATCATTTAACTGACTGCAGTTTGCTGTATGTAAATTCAATTGATCTTGATTTTTATAATAACATAGACATCTCTTGCAAATGTAAATTTTCGTATGCACGCTGGTGGCCTGACTTCTTAAATTTTTTATGTCGCAATAATGATATTTTGTAACTGCAGACAGGTTCCTCTCTTTCTCAGCAAGTATTTCTTGTAACGTACGCATGTCTTCATATAATTAATAGTAAATTTACATGCTTACTCTTGCGTGTTTCGGTTATATATAGAGGTATGTAGTTATATTGATCATTAGTTAATAACAGCCCGTATACATTCAATGAAATTGTAGGATTCACTTTTGAAGTGCGAAGAATGAATGCTTATTGGAAATGCGATGTATTGGACATTCAGCACGATTTTAAAATGAAAATAAGATGATATGCTATTCGAATTAGTTTTTTGAAGAAATATGGCAACCACTATAGACCACACTAAGTAATAGTCGTCACGGTTGCGTATATTTATGCATGCTCTTTTAAATTTTATGGCGCGAGGTAGTTCTAGAAACGTTCCCGCAGTTAACTGCTTGAATATTTTGTTTGTACATTGATTAATGTTAATACGTAAGGCCTCTAGCAAAGTCAGGGCCCATCCTGAATCGCGTTCTTGAAATTACTCTAGAAGATGTAAAATTTCATCTGACATTCGCTTTAAACCATTTCTTCAAAGGTTTCTTTACCAAATCTGTAGATAATAATCCAGTATTTTTTGTCGTGAAGGTAAAAGTCTCTTTAAGTCATTGCTTATCTTCGGTAACAGGTTGTTTTGAAAATTACGCTAAGAATTCGGTATTTATCTTAAAAATTTAACGCGATTTGTGCGCCGCGTTCCCTTTTATAGCTATATTAAACATTATGCACTGCAAAAAGCATAAAACAATCCTCTGAAAATAAATCGAGAGTTTTATGGATTATATTAAGTATATTTCCGCATCTGGTGTTACCGGAAAATGCACTAGTGTAATCGCACCATTTAACTCGATTTGAATGAAGTTTTGAATCTTCATTTACATTATGTTTTGATAATGATCTACTTGTTCTCCCCGCACCCCGGATCCTGTCTTTTTTACACATACATTTTCATTTACTTTTAATTCATATTTTTGTAACGTATACAGTACCGCTTCTAAACCGTTCAGTTTTCCTGTAGTTAACCTTTATTATTACTAGTATCACGTTCATTACATTTTACTTATTTAATATTCTTTAATAACCTGGTTAGTACAGTAATTAAATTTCTAGTATACTTTGAAAATGCATTTCTTTGTAATTGCATTTCTCTGAAATGCGATAACAACAGCCTTTAGATTTATTGCCCCCAATTACTAATATTACGTATTTTGTTCGTAAAATTTTATAGCTGTGTTTAATCCTTTCTAATGCAGCATCGCTTGTTGAAATTATATCAGAATCTCGATTTACATTAATCCCCGTTTTATTATTGAAACTGCCATATTTTTATCAAAAATACAAACTATTTTTAACTAATAACCAGCATATATATTGCAAGCAAATTTATTACTATCTAACATTTAAAATCTATAATGGAAATCTTCCATTTAAGAGCATCAAATATTAACTTTATGTGATATATAGATAATTTTGCCGTTTTCTCTTTCTGTGTTTGACATACAAGTTGCTAAAAACTAACATTACTTTTGAACTTTAATTTTTCTTGAATCTTCTAATCATTATTTCAGACTTGAAAGAAGTACCTATTTACTAGAAGTTTTAACGATTTAGTAATCAAATTGAAATGAAGCTTGATAATATGTAAGTTTACCTTCTCATTTTTTTATCTAACAAATATTTAAAAGAAAATTTCTACATGAAAAATTATACACTTTATATAATTTTATACCCCAAAAATTACAGAAATGTTGCAATTATTTATTGTTCGAGATCACGGCACATTAATTAACACTTCTAAACTGATTGTTGTTTTTTTGTCTTATTTTAACACTTCGCTGAAATGCATCTTCCACTTTACGATTCCTTTGTTTCATTAATGTAAGGCTAGATGTTGATATCGTATTAAATTTGTCTTCTTTACATCTTTTAGGCCGCGGCAAACTAAGGTTGACTTCTTTTTAGAATTTTTAATGTTTTTATTAAACTGTTTAATTATGTCGTCCGTATATGTTTCTAGAAAACGATTGAACAAAAAGATTATATTGGTTTTCAGTTCGACGAGGATTTTTCGCTCAAACTGTGTAGTAAACCGTCTTGAAGTTTACAATTTCATTCTTATAATTCGGCACTAAATTTGAAATCTTGATTGCCTCTTTCTGAAAATTCGATTTGTTACAACTTTGAAATACAGCATCCATGACGTTTTTAGTTACTTTTTGCCTCTTAATAAAAAACAGCAAAATACAATTTACCTTTTTACTTGAGCTACATAGTAAATTTAAACTATAAAATCTTTACTGATATGTAAGAAACCGGATATTGATATAAAACTTACAATTTTTTTATATTTATTATCTTCTAATTCATGCAAAAACTTTATTTCACTAATAAAATATTTACACACACACGCACGCACACAGGCAGTCACACATACACACACGCACGCACACAGGCAGTCACACATACACACACGCATGCACACAGGCAGTCACCCACATACACACACACACACACACACACACACACACACACACATAATCACACACATACCAGTTCTAACCTTTCTGCAATTAACTAATATCGTTGATTTCGATTTTGTAATTGAATAAACGCTTTTCTATCAAATCGTAATTACACGAATATTCACGAATATTAGTGACCAGTAAAGTAACCCTTTCATCTATCTATATATCTATACCTTCTTGCGATATCATGTCTAACTTCCCTTACAGTTAGACATTTTTATGTATCCTTATTCGTATATCGGCGCGCTATTATGTTCTTACAAACAAGATACGCCTCTTTATTACTTACTGGCAGCCATGTTTCATTTAGCTATGTCTACTCACAAACTACTATTCACTCAGACACGCCCCTTTATCTATCATAATTCTATCCTTCTCGCTCTTTCGTAAAGCCCACTCTTGCAATGAAGCATAATCATCATCTTTATCTAACTTTCTGTTAAAAACTTGTATGATGGAATGATATCATATTTTAACCTAACTATAAGGATTATATTAATAACATCTAACAAAATTTATTGCTTTGAAACAAAAAGCCTTATCTTATCTAGTAATATAAGCTTTTCTTTCTAGAAAGGGTTAAAGCAAACTTTTAAATTTGTGGAAGCATAAGCTGCTCTTAAGACAACGGATTTCCATATCAATTTTCGATCTATTTTTGTCTTTGATATAGCACCCTTTATTGTAATGGATTGATCAAATCAATAAGATTTAATGCAACTGAAAGATGTAGTACCAAGGATAGAAATTGACGCAGAAACCAATATACCACCTAAAACTATGACATATTACTAACGTCTACATCATTGTTTAGTAACTTTCAACGCTTTATCTAATGCAGTACGACAATTTTAAATACATAAATATATTTTCTTAAAACAATACCCATCACTTGAGTTTCTACAGCCATTATGTTCGTAGTCGACGTTCAAGGATTTAAAACATTGAAAACGACCCTATTACCTAAGGAACTAGCAGCTGTTTACCACAGATCAGTGATATATCATGTCATTTTCAAACCACCATATCCATACTTGGATGTTGAATACAGAAAACAAGCGCACGATTTAATGCTTAACCATTATTGTATCGGTATATAGGCACACTGATAGTATAAAATGAAATTAAGTTTTAGGATTAAATTACAGTAATTAATAGCGGCACAATTATTCTATAGAATTCGTTAGAAAAGTCGTTTATCTTAAGTTTTGGTTTTTAAGATCTATCAACACAAGAATTTTATCTTGTAATGAATTTTCAGATATAATGCTTTTATGTGTCAAATCGACCATAATATAATTTGTTTAACGATATATTGGCGCCTGACAAATATATCTAAGAGACAGGTACCTATCGCCGACAACAGTGCTTTAACCACTATTAACCGTACCAGCTAAGTTTGTGTTCAACGCCTAGAAACTACCTATCAACAAAAACTAGAACTAACAGCGTACTAATGGACATTAAAAATAAATAACTTGTGAATGCTGCAAGTTATTAAAACGAATGTAAAATATCAATTGAAGAAATTGTAAAAGGAAAGAGAATAAAGAGCGCAAACAATAAGATAGCTTGCCAAAAACATTGTATGAATTTAATGGAAGCAAGAGAAGTGTGTAAGGACAGAAAGGAATGGAGAAAAATAGTGAATAGGTGATAGTAGAGATAGTAGGATTGGTAGGTAATAGCGGGATGGTGTGGATACTGTAGAGTGCTGGGAGTTGTGGTGAAGGGTTGTGCTAGTGAGAGGGGTTGATGTATGGATGCATGCTGTGGTTGTGAAGGTGGAGGTTTGTTATTGGGTTTTGCCTCCCCTCTAAGGGAATGGCATGATTGGTAGTAGTAGTAGTAGTAAAATATCAATCAATGTTCTAAAATTGCAAGTATGGTTTGAAAATTTCACCGAATGGAAATGAAAAACAAGTTTATTTTTCAACATAGTCTCCAGTGACTTCAATACACTTAGTCCAGTTCTGCTCCAATAAATTTATCTCAGTTTGAACTAACTTGCTGGAAGGTCTGCAAAATACTCTTCTACGGTTTAAATCGTTTCTTTATTGGACGAAAAATTGTTTGAGATTTCGTAGCAGACAGAAGTGGAATGGAGACAAATTTAGTGAATAGGGTGGATGTTCCTACAATTTGTACTTTATTCGTTAAGATATGCCATCGCCGCTACACCTGAGCAGGTTTGTTTTTACCAGGATAAATGATTTTTTTCTTCTATAACTCAGTTAATTTCTCACGAATCTCCTTATCTACTTTGTCTAAAAGTTATACATAGTATTCTTCGATTGTTCTAAATATAATCTTTTCCGAAGATAATCGATCAATTTCTTTTCATTCTAAGAAGATTTCTTAGCTATGGAATTAATTTTACCTTCTTTAATGCCGAAAAATTGAATTTCTGCCTATTGTTTTGATTGTTCTTTGGTATCTGCCATGTAGTGATGAATCCATGTTTCGATGTATCAATTTAACTTTGTTATTCTTCAAACATTCCTGAGAAATACATATTGGAATGACTTTGTCGTCAATTGTTAGAGAATGCAATATCCTTCTTGTACAAAGTTTTTCATGGGTAATTCTTTATATAAAATAGACCATACACATTTTGTTGAAATGCCCAAGGATGTGCAGTATCATGTATATTTACTCGCCGGTCATCCTATACCAACCATGAATTTTCTGAGCGATTTCTAGTGTTGGTGTAATTTTTGGTCGTCCACTGCGGAGATCGTCTTCAATATTTGAGCGTCCATAATGAAATTGATGTGTCCACTTACAAATCATTGTTTTTGAAGGACCAGATTCGCCTAGCAGAACCATTTCGGGTTGAATTTCCATTGTATTCAAATCTTTTTTTATAAATAATTCAATTACAGCACGCTATTTTAAACTTTTCATTTTAAAATAACGCATATGTGGGTACTTTGGCTCACTGTAGGTAACGAATGAATTGTCAGATAGAATTTATTGTTTACGTGTGTTCATATAATTAGTGAAAATATTTTGTCCTCTCAAATTTGCAGCTGTGCTCTTAAATAATAGATGGTACTCTAAGCATTTGTCAAAACGCCCCCATAGCTAACTAAATACAATATGATGATAGGCCTACCCATTATCTGCTTATTTATTTAGCTTAGTTGTATTCATTTTGCTAGTGCGGATAGTATACAAAATCCTAACGTTATCTGTTTATGTAGGTAAATAATATGCAATCAATGCTTATTGATAAAATGCAAGTAATAATATATGTATTCAAAATGCGATTCAGCAATGTGACAATATTGTGACAAAATTTACAAATTTTGATGTTTTTAAATTACAATGATTATAACAATCGTTGCTTCCTATATAGGTACACAACCAAAGGGGAAATTACACGGAGAATAAAATGAAATGTGCAGAATAAGCTGAACATATGACAAATATGATATTATAAGTGCAGACGGCTAAAAGATTCACATCAAAATATAATAAATGATAATGTATTACGATAGAAACCCTGGAAAATATCCTATAAAGATGGAATCTTAATAAAATAGTTAAATATACCAAGTATCTATGTATAAGAAAACCTTTTCACAAATTAGTAATTTTTTTCAATCAATATAGTACTAACCAAATTTATAAATTATAACATAAAAAATGTTAGACTACAGCAAAATCTTAAAATTATAAGATAACACAAATCGGTTTAAAATAAAAATACGTTATTTCAGTTATCGACAACAAAACACAGTATAATCCACTAAAGGAGATTTAAAAATACCTAGTAACCTTTTATTTAAAGTACAGTTTATAAAAATTGAAATATTGAATGATATAATTTTAAACAAATCACTAAATATCACCATTTAAATTTTGTAATGTTTACTAAAGAATAAATTATTGAAAGATTTACAAATCAACAAACCCTTGAAGCATTAGAAAATATTTAATAGCTATTAAAACAATATTGGTATAAATACAATTTCAAACACAACTTTTATAAAAAGAGCAGAATCAGAGTTACAAAAATTAATTAATATGATAATAAACTGTCGTTATTATTACTATCTATATGAATCTAAGTTTTCTGACTCGAAAACGCTCACCTCTTAAACAATAACAAAAAGAGGTGATTATATAAAAAAGTAACTTCTATTAATCTTATAGACACACGCGAAAAACATTTCTACGTTTAATAAAATAGAATATGGCATTAAAGTTCCTATAAGTCATTTACTTAAAATTGTTATGCTTTACTAACGCAAGAATAACTTAAATAGATTCGCCTAGAATTGTTGATGAAAAATGTGCAATTAAATTGTATGAAGGTCAAACCACAAGAAATCTTTTTATGAGGGGCACTATTTATATTGTGAGCTTAATAATACAAAAACAGTAATTTATCATTGAAAATTGATTTATTGTTTTTCAAAATATTCCCCCTTATAATTTATACAGTTTTGCAGTCTTTCGAATCAATTGTCAAAATATTTTTGCCATTATGTTTGAGACATTTCTAAAACATAGTTTTTGAACGCATCGGCGGCTTCTTCTCCCGACGAAACTGTTCTTCCCGCAATTTATTCTTGATGTTCGGGAACAAAAAGAAGTCACTGTGTGCCGAATCAGGACTGTACGGCGGATGACTCATTAATTTGATTTCTCATATTATAATTGTTATTCAGTTATTCAAAGAGCAATGTTAATATATTTAATTTTTTTTAATAATACTATTAGTTCTTGTATCATATGAATCATTTCAACTCCAAATCTTTATTCATCAAATAAATCAGAAAAATACGGTGTGAATAAATCAAAAGTTATGTAATTCAAAATTCCTCCGATGTAATATTTAATGCAAGACCCAATTCCAGCTATAAAATACCATCAAAGACTCAAGTCGTGATTTTTATTTCCACATAGCCGTGCACAAGAATCGAAAATACCAATAAAACTGGAATTCTGTTGTTCACACTTATTAAGCAATTTATCAAGCAAATATTTAATTCACGAGCCAATTCTACGAACAAAGTACAATTAAACGTGCATTAAAATTAATATTTGAATTAAAATAAGATCATATTCTGAAGAAGGCGCGATTCAAACTGCCTATAAAATTAGGAACTACGCATCAATCAAATTTAATTCACGATTTAATTCTACAAAAAAATGCTATTAAACGTGAATTAAATTTTGAATTAAACTGCGATTTTATTTGCTGACGGCGTTGAATCAAACAAACAATAAAAATTAGAAGTCATATGATTTATGCGAATCAAATAAATTAACATTTAATTGAAATCTAACGCCACGAATAAAATGTAATCAAACGTGAATTAAACCCCGAATTAAATTGCTGTTTTGTTCTCTGACGCTGCTGATTCATACAGATAATATAAATTAAAAATTATATAATTCATACTCATCAAACCATCTAACATTTAATTAAGATCCAATTTCACGAATAAAATAACATCCACCCACAAATTAAGCCACGTGACACCGTGAACTTGTGACGGACTTTCAATATATTGCATTATTACCTATTCTAAGATTCAAATTATAATAGATAAAATTGTTAGAAATAGCTAATAATCATAAAATTCAGTATTAATTCAAAGCTCGTCAACAATGAAAAATAAATATTAATTAAATTAATAATTAGTAGTCGAAAATCCTATAAAATAAAAGATGGGATCTTAACTATTTTAAGACTGATATTTTACTTGTATTACCAACAAATATTGTTGAAAAATTGGAACTGGCAATAAAACAAACATATATTAAACACTTTAATAACCTAAAGTGCACTAATATAACGAAACAAAGAATTTCAAACAAATGTAATCCATGCATTAACTTAGATTACAAATTTAATCGACAAAGATATACGTTTTCCTGTTGAACATTTATTATATTTAAGTTTTAAATTTAATATATATAAATTGTTTAAATTCAAAATTACATTTACCAAAATTGTTATCACAATTATTGATTTATCAACTGAACAATCTAAAGATAGTTATAGAGCACAAAATATAAAAGTTATAACAAATTTTATGAAAACGTCTAAAACTGGATTTGCTCTTTATCAGAAATTACTTTAGTTAAAGATTCCTAAAACAAAATAATAATATTATTCTTAAAGCAGATAAAGGGAATGTTACCGTTGTTATAACCAAGGAAGCATATTACTAAAAAATTGAATAAATGTAAAAGATTTAAGAAACTATAAATTATTGCTACGTGAAGCTACTCAACATTATAAGCAAAGATAAATAAAATAGTTAAGACGTTTAAAACAGAAGATAACATAAATCATCAAACTGAAACTAAATTATGTAAATATAATAAAACTCCAACAACGTTTTATGGTCTTTCTAAAATTTACAAATATAATTTTCCTTATAGATCGATTGTGGCATCTACTGGATCACCAACGTATAAACTAATTAAATGGTTATTAAGAAGTCTTTCACGGTTGCTAATACATTTCTTTAGATGTACTTACATTATTTACAAATGTTTCTTTAGACCTTGTTTTAAAATTAATGAGTAAAAATTGAAATTTGGTTAAAATAATTTGTAACAGTTTAAACGAATTTGTTAAGGTAGGTAAATTTACTTGTAAGGGCAATTATTTTATTTTGAATGCCAAGTTTTATTATTAATACTTTAGCTCAAACATGTTACATAATTTTCTTTCAGATTGCTTACCTAACCTTGATTTCAAATTATCAGTTATTCAGAAATATGTAAACGATATTATTTGGCTACATTATATTAAAAATGTGTAATTCGTCAATCTTCAAATTGGGTAAATTTAAATTTTCTATAAATTATATTCTTTAAGCCAACCTAATTATTATTAGAAACAATTTATTTAAATTCTGACATGTTTCAATCTTATCAATAAAAGATCATTTTCAAAGATATTAACTAAAATATAAAGAAAATATACCTATAAATTAAATCAAAATGACATAAAACCACATACCTATTAATGTGAAATTCAAAATTTGAATGTCAATTATTTAAAAAAAATATTAATTTGTTGTTTTTTTTAAAAACAATCATAACTATACCGAAAAATTTAGAAGTAAGTTAAGATGTCTAAAGTTGTGGGAGTTAAAGTTGTTTTATGATGAAAAATTATCAATAATAAATTTTAAAAAATCATTGGTAGGAGGAATGATTTCATTTACAAGATTTTTATTAGTATGAAATTTATCATTCCTCCTACCAATGATTTTTTAAAATTTATTATTGATAATTTTTCATCATAAAACAATTTTAACTCCCACAAGTTTAGACATCTTAACTTACTTCTAAATTTTTCTGTATAGTTATGATTGTTTTTAGAAAAAACAAAAACAAATTAATATTTTTCAAAAATAATTGACGTTCAAATTTTGAATTTTACATTAATAGGCATGTTGTTTATTTTATTTTGATTTAATTTATAAGTTGTTTTCTTTATATTTTAGTTACTTATTACCTTTGAAAATAATCTTTGATAACATTGAAACATGTCAGAATTTAAATAAATTGTTTCTAATAATAATTGGGTTGGCTTAAAGATTATAATTTTTAGAAAATTTACATTATATTAATGATGTTTTATACTTAGCCTTATTAAAGTACTGAAATACTTCAGTGCTGAAAAAAATAAATCGTCTTGTAGAACTATTGTCGAATCGAGTAACAAGATTAAAGTTGCCAATTGCAACAAAGGTATTTCTATCTCAGGTTTCCAATTATGAAGAGGAAAGAAAGAGATTAGAGGAGAAAGTTTATATAAGTAATACTATGACAAACCAATAAAAGAAAAGAGGGATTTTTTAGTAAATAAAAATGTGCTAATAAGCGATAAAAAGATTTGTAAACCTTGAAGAATTGTGCAAAAGATTGAAGCTCCAAGATCGTATATTGTGGGAAAGGAAAAATGCGAAGCTAGTTCAATGAAACTGTAGTCATTTGCGATCATCTTTTAATAACCCTTAGATACGACTCAAAATTTATTACATGAGATGTCAAAGACGCTGATGTCCTATTATTAAACTCGAGCAGCAGATGCTAATGAAATTGGTAAATTCATAGAATCTTTATCGATTATTATAGTAGCAATAGAGAGATTAAATCGTGCAAAACATTAGCTAATTAACAAAGACATAATTTTGTAATAACTAACTATAGTAAATATTAAGAAGGAAGAAAGTGCATTGTAAAACATTAAATACTGCTTTGATTATATTTTGAATTATTAAATCTTTATTGTTTTACTAAATACTATTTATTATAAAACGACCTGCTATATAAAGTAGTTTAATAAAAACACCATGTATATTTTGTTATGGGATATGAATCTAAAACAGCAACTACAATTTGAAAGAAATTTCAATCTTTGCAACTGATTTCTCATTTAACAATTTCTTCTTTGTCGTATTTTAGTCACTTCAATTTTACTAGTAGATTTAATATTTTTAAACAGAGAGTTGATACTAAATTAAGCGACATAATATCTCTAACATCGAAATTAAATTACTCTAATATGTTTTGTTTTGATACGAATTTGATTTAACGCTGCCTAGAAAAAACACAATTTTTCTTTTTATTAAAATCAGTATTCTGTTTTATATATACATTTAAAGTTTTTGAGAAAGAATATTTCATATAAAAACAGAACTAATGCAAGTAGATCAATTTTATTACGCAACTAATTTAATTTGGAATCGAATAAACTTTGATATATCCAAAGACGTGGAAAGCTATAACGTAATATGAAAACTGTACAACACATTTTGATTTAAAAAGGTAACATTATCAAATCGCATTTAAAATTAAATTGTGTCAGTAAGCTCTACAGTTGAAAGTAGTGGGAGAACGTTCCAGTTATCCTTTTAGTATCAACATTTGTTGATGCAAGGATTCAGTACTAAAACGGACGTGCTTTTGCTCCAACCGCGATCGCAGTATTTCAAATACGCGCAAGTTTACGTATTTGAGGAACTATTTTATTCATACTTTCTTTAAGTCAGCATTGTTTAAGTGATATGTTTTAATTATATCACATTAATTTTCAAAATGGATTTTTGATTTAGACGGCACGTGGAAATGCTTCAATAAAAACTTAAATATTTATGTAAGTTTAGAAATATACATATTTATTTTTGTGTGAAAATTGATTAGATTATGCTTTTAAAATACATATTAAGAATTTCTGAAAGGGATTCAATCCTTACGCTTGGTCTAATGAAATTTAAATTCAATTATTAATAAGTTTAGGTAGAACACAAATTCAAAATCATTTATAAATTTTCTTTTAATGAAACTGTTTCAAATATTTAAATAATTTGGCTACTTATACTTTCAAGTATATTAAGATTATCTACCGAATTATACTTTTATTTTATAGAAAATGTCCAACTTATGAGGTGAGTTTTAATTTTCAATTTTATTTTACTACTCTAAACTTATTTTAAACTGTGCACAATTTTAAATATATCAAAAGTATAGCGCTCATATTTAACCACTTCTATTTTATGGAAAGCTACACGGTTTGATAATTCGAAATTATTATAAAATTATATTCTAAAACAGGAAATTATCCTAAAAACTCTAAGAGTAATTTGTACGATATGACGAAAAATTATTCACCTCATGATGTAAATTTAATAAACTTGAAGAAACCATTCAGTAACTGAGCGTGTCTTCAGGTTAATCGTTCAACTTGAAATATAGCAGTGTATAAAAGTGTACTAAAAAATCCAAATATTTAACTCTATATTATTTACAGAAATTAAACATATCACACAGTAGCAAATTTTTACGAAATTTCAAAGTTTGTAAGTAAGGTACTGGGAAAACAAAGAATTTAATTTAAGTTATGTTGGCAAAATAGTGAATTATTACGATTAATTTTAGGATTAATATTAGGTAAAATACATTATAAAGATTTAGATCTTACCGATATTGCAATAAATGCCAAAAATATTTCAGTGTTGTGCTCAACCTATTTAGGGGAATTTAGTTGCGTCGCAACCATTCACGGTGATTTATTTTTAAACTGTATCTCGTTTAGTTCAATTTACGTCCCACTTAACTAGTTTTTTAATCAAACCAATAATAAATGTCTAATGGAAGAACGGCGCATAAAATAAATACACTTTTCTAAGTGCTTAAAACGAAAGAAACCTTAAAAAAGTCGAACTTTGAGCAGCTTGGTTATGCAAAAATTAGGATATCTTGTCTTTGGAAGTAGATAATATAGGTCAAGCTGGATCACTTGTGCAGACGCGCGTTAATTGAAGTAATGGTGCAATGAAGGTACGGGTAATGAATGTACGCAGTTGTCAGCTCTTGCTGTTTTTTTTGGTAACATCAAATAAAATAAGCAATATTAAGTACCATGTACATTAATGGTTAATATAACTTTAGTTGAACAAGGATTCATTAAAGTAATGTAGAACTTAATCTTATAAAAGAAAGATAAAGTTAAAATAAAAATATTTTTGAATACACCTTGCAATGGTTCTGGGATGTTTGTAAAGATTTATCGAGCCCCACATTGGTTCGACAACTGTAATGGTTCTAGATTGCTGGGTTTGAAAAAGGCCCCACATTAGGCTGACAACTGTAACGGTTGGGGGGTTCTCAAGCGATCCACGTTGTTGCGCCAAATTATAATGTTTATACTTAATAAAAATACTTTACCGTTTACTTTTGGGTTCTTTGCTCCGGCATGCTATGAGATAACTTCGTTTCTACAGGG
>JAHWXV010250866.1:0-13881 GCA_024586415.1 Phrixothrix hirtus | reverse complement strand
CATATCCTCTGAAATGTAAGGTATTATCGATTAACTTATTCTACTGTCAAAAATAAAAATCTAGTTAAATGACAAGACATATCTATTGATAAATAAAATGACTTATTTGACATATACACCAACAACAGGTTACAAAAAGGTTACACAATAACTTCCTCGTCCCGTGGAATTTGGCCATATTATACAGGTAGGGGGAGGGCTACTCAAAGCTACTGAACACTATAACTAGGGTTTATATACATATATTTAGAAGGTATGTAATAGCGATCTCCCCTCGCACGGGATGATTTAAACTGGCCTCAACAAGGGGGCTGGAGCCGGGACGTGGCTCCTCGTCGATCTGCGGTGACCTTTTGCTTGCGCCTTTCACAGGCCGGTAAAACAAAAAACACAAGAGTACAATATAAAAGGGGTACCTTAGTTTGGGTCGTCGAATTACCCTAAATCGTCGGTCGTGATGGTTTTATGGATTCCTGCACCTGCGAAAGAACATCACGCGTTCAAATTAAACAGCTAAGGAGTGGAAACGAGCAGTTCTATTCCCAATAGATACACTATTCCATCTCTCAGGTTGGGGTCTTCCAACATACTACACTATACTGAGACCCTAGACACATACCGAACGCTTCTAACAAAGAAGCAACACACGACCGATTATTATACAACTGCGCAACAAATTCGTACTCAATTTTAAATATCACCGAACTCTATCAGACGTGGAAATTAATATTTCGCTGCCACATTTGTTGCAATTATTAAATTCCTATTCGACACAGATTTAGAAAATGTATCTATCGTGTTTTTATCCAACTGTAAGCAATACTTTAAGTATTTTTTTTAATCGACACGAACATAGGGAAAAGACACGCGTCTCGCCTTTGATTCGACAGCAAACTATTTCCTTATTTATTAATTATTTATCTCGTTGTCCTGTCAACACGCCATTGCCGAAAACATACGGCGGCAAATTTAAAAAGGTAGAATAGATTTTGTTCATAATGCGCGGAACGCCAACAAAATCTGACAACCATCAGAGAAGAACCGCTTCAGACGCTGTTGGCAGCGCTACTTTGACCCTGCGCTTCGAGTACTCAAGAATCGCTTTGAAGTACAAGTGAAGTTGAGTTTGAAGGAGCACTACAACTGTACTTAAGGATAGAAGTTCGAGTCGCTGGGAACTGAGGACAATTCCTTATGGAGAATGGCCAGAGTCCTAAAGAATCGTAGATTCCGCGGACAAGGCGAAGGCATTCGCAGATAGCCTAGAGGTGTAATATCCTTTGAACTTTCTTCACGCCGATCTTAACTTTGTCGAACATATCGAAAGGTTAGTTAGACGCCGTATCACCTCTGTAAACGACGGCAAGGACGGCGTAGACTAGTCCTAAGATAAGCAAGCCGCGGAAGACGGCTGAACCCGACAACATTCCAAACTCAGAACTCAGGGCTTTTCCGCCTAAGGGAAACCCCGTAGTTGTAATCATCGTTAACGTGATATTGAGACTTCGACGATTTCCTGCATCCTGGAAATCCGCTGATGTCATCGTCCTTCGCAAACCCGGAAAAGACAAAACCTTTCCACAGAATTACCGCCCTATCAGCCTTCTCTCTTGTCTAGGAAAACTATCAGAGCGAATATCTCTGAACCGCCTGAAATATGCGACCGAAGACGCAAATATCATTCCCGACGAACAATACGACTTCAGACCGAGCCACAGCACCACTCATCAGGTGCTCCGACTGGCTGAAGAAATCACCGAAGGTTTCGCGTTCAAAGACGTAACTGCTGGAGTTTTTCTAGACGTCGCCAAGGTTTGGCACTAGGGATTGTTGTATCAAATACTGGATCCAAACTTTTCTCGGAAGCTCGTTCAGCTGATTGCCTTCTATCTTAAGAATAGGTCGTTTAAAATCAAGCTGGAGGGGCGTCGCTCGCGACCGAGGAACGCAAAGGCGGGGGTTGCGCAAGGTTCCCTCCTCATGCCTTTGCTTTACACTATATTCTGCAGTAACCTGGCCAAACAGACAAACACGACGCTTGCGCTTTACGCCAGCGACACTGCCGTCTTATCCCGATCCCGAGATCCCAACCTGACCCTCCACAAACTACAAGCGGAGGTTCTTGGGTTAGAAACTTGGTTCCAAATGTGGAGAATCGACGTCAAAAAGAGCACTGCGATGTTCTTTACACGAGGGCGTACACGTCCTCTACAATAAATCGAAATGTTTGAAATTCCGATTCCTTGGAAGGACAAGGTTCGATACATGGGTGTCGTATTCGACTCCAGGTTGACGTGGGGACACCACATCGACCATTGCACATCACGTGCAAAGGCCGGTGTGGCAGTATTGTACGGTCTGTTGAACAGCCGAAGTAGGCTTTCCTTGGAAAACAAGGTTAGACTCTACAAGGCGATCATCCGTCCGGCAATGGTCTACGCGGCAACCGTCTGGGGATATGCCGCAAAGTCAAACATGAGAAAGTTTCAAGTCATCCAAAACAAGTGCTTGTGCGGTACTCTTTGTTTCAAGACAGCTCTAACCCCCTGATTGCCGGGTTAGGAACCTACGAGAAAGACGCCGCATACCGCCCAGGGCGGTCCAAGGCGATTCTTAACCTCCGTGAGTAGGAGGAGCCACCGAAAAATACGACTTCGTTCACTTGAAAAAAAGGGCGGAGTCATACGATAACTGTGGCTGCAAATACTTCAGCATCAGGTCGTGAATCGCTCTGGACGTAGGTGTAAAGAGGTTTGATTACCTTGGGACACCGCCTGCTAAGAGGTCCATCATCATCATCATATGCCATTTTTGGCATTTATAGGTAATTGAGCTGCTATGAATTGAAGAGTAAGAAATATAGCGAAAATTTATTAAACAATTTGGTTTCAATTACTAAGTCACTGACAAATTTAAGTAAGTAAACAGCAAATTGTTTTGAATTAGACTGCTTTAGTAAAAACCTGGTTGATGCGATAATCTTTGTGGGCAGTGTATTTTTAATCAATCCAACTTACTTTTACTTCTGCATTACGAAATTTTCAAGCTACCTGTAAGCTAAATGTGAAAACATTTTTCATTTTTAAAATGGTTTAATGAAGATATATATTATACTTCTTGTTGCTAACCATGCACGACCATTTTTGTTCATATGAAGAGGCAGTTGCTCTAATAATATACAAGATTTTATTGAGAATTCTTTGATCATAAATTTTACGTGTGAAGTAAACGACACCATGGGTGTATTCTAGGATGCTTATGCTTCATACTGAAATGTATTAATATCGCATTTTAAAATTTATGAGAAGATTAAACGCAGAAACCAAATCATAACTAATCTTTTGTGACTTTTTAGGTATATTAATATGTTTTATTTAATAAAGACAATAAATACTAGTCTCATAGGTAGGTTAATGGAATGCAAACTTAGACACCTTTCTCTTTTTTAATAAATAATGATTATAAACAATTTTAGATTAGATAAAAGATGCTATTAAATAATTCTTGTCCTTATTAATATACCTCATCTACGTTACATACATATGTTATAAAATATTTGAGTTTATTACACATATTTAGGTGTACATTATATAAAGATGCACTAATTTCGATTTATTTTCTGTTGCAATCCTAACAAAAATTTGGGTAACTATAGACTAAACGATCAAGAACGTTTCCTTTAATATTTACTGTTTATAAAATAGTCTATTTTATACCATAGATAAAATTTTTAAATTAAATTCTAACTAGGAAGAATCACACATCAAGTGGGTTTTTGGAACAATATGAGATGTCCACAAATATTTTTCTATGACGGAAATTCGTTGTAAGAAGGTCCTACATAAGATTCCTTTCAAAGTCGCCCTAAATTCTTCTTAGTAATGATAGGAATAATTTCTTAATTGAAACAAATGAAAAAATTTAAAAATACGGCTATAAATGTTTATTTGATTGCTACGTGGAACTTTTTCGGTAATTAATTGTTTTAAAGATATGTAAGCTGTTTTATCTATTTACATTTAATGAATTTAAGTTCTTAAAATGGAGAGTCAACACATTTCTAAGCTCCTTTCTAATTTTATTATATGAAACCGTTATACTGAAAGTAACAGTTAATTTAATGTCACCAAAATTGATGAAGAATGTAAAATGACCTTTCAGTTTAACATCTTATGTGGGAGTCAGTCTATTTTTTGATTCTTTTAAATGTTCGATTGGAGAGATTGAGCGTACTTATTTATTTGATTTGGAATTCAACAACCGACAAGTTTGCTTTCAGATAAAAATGGCAACGCAATGATGCCTAGAAGGAATACTTTGAAAGACAAGATGGAAGCTACAAATAAAACGGCATTCCACATTATGTATATGGCAAAGTTAAAATATACAATTACAAAATTTGATCATTTAAGAATTAGCAGAACTAATATTGAACTCCTCATGAATTAATTCGAATCACATAAGATTCAACATTAGAGAAATTAAATAAATATACACTTATCTCATTTTTCTAAAAATTGTATAGCTTAAATAGTATATAATACTATTTTAAACCTAAACCAAACAGTTTTTTCAGTAATAAAAAAACGATAGATTGGGAAATAATAAACTTTAAGCAAATGTAAAGGTTATGTCCACAAAACAAGCATAAGAATTTCAAGGTTAGCGAAATAAACTAAAGTTCGGATGTGCCATGAGGAATTCGTACCAATAAAGGAGTTATTCAAGAAGGATTTTAAAACCATAAAAATAAAATACTTGAACAAGTCACTGTACAATTAAATTAGCTACAAACCAAAGGCATAGCTCGAAAAATTACATAGGGTTAAGATAGCGCAGGCAGATTCAACGGTTTCAAATTGAATATGAACCAAGATCAGCTTGAAATGCAGACGCTTGATTCGCCCTCGAGACCAAAAACTCAATATCTTTTTTATGAAGTGCTAACATAACTTACCACGAGTTACTTCGCAATGTAAATCAGACGGCTAAAGTAGATTAAGTATTCACACGGAATATATAAATAAAGATTCTAAAATGAAGTCCGTTACAGCACGAAATCTTTAAAATTATCACTAAAGCGAACGTAATTAAAATTAAAATTAAAACAGTCTGGGAGTTTACCGAGTGTTAACGTGATTTTAAATCGGTCCGCAACCAGAAGATCCTAGCCAACGTGAAAATCGCGAACTCAGAGGTTTGCAATACCAACATCCCAGCGGAAATATCGACTTCAGGGCCGAGGACGAAGAATATTCACGCTGTTACCGACAAGAACACATACTGTACACTGTACACACTCTGAAATAATATAAGCCGATTTAAAGTAGTGTAAATTTATTAAAATATATAAAAACCGACTAGAAGAAACGGTTTTAGGTAAATTCTTTGAAAAACAATTCTTCGAAAATCAATTCTTCAAATGAAGAATTCTTTGAATATACAATTTTTCGAATGAGCAATTCTTCGAATAAGCAATTTTTCGAAACGTAATCAAGAAACTGAAACGCACTTTTGTTTAGTATGTTATACTTTATTGTATTAAATATATTATAACATCAGACAATTAATTCTTTTAAGATAATTTATCGAATAGCCCTGTAATATAAGTAGGTATGCATTTCTATAGAATAGGTGTTGTGGTTTCCTCTAGCTGATTTTCTAACCCCTCCCTAGCAAGATGTAAAGTAAAAAGCAATTAACAGTGCTTATTAGGTGTTTTACAAGTAGCATTTAGTTATGAGATACGCAGCAAATAACAACTTTATCTTTTCTTCATCGAAATACTAAAATATAATATATTTATAGCTTGTGTTGTTTATAAATTAATTGGAGCTACTCTCCGTTAAAACTATATCGATGGAGCATATAAATGGGTCGTGCAAGAACTAGTAAATTTTCAAAATTTAGATGCACAAAATTGAATATAATTCCTATTTACGAATGATTATCGTTATTTTATATTATATTGGTTTATTTTTAGAATAGCATTTGAATTAGCATTGGCTTATAATTAGCGTCAATACAAAAATGAATAAAACGGCCATCGATAGGTGCAGCACTCAGTTCGGTCACGCGACGCGATGCAGCGCTGAAAAGTGTCGCTAGATAACTATCCCATGCTTTTAAATGCTTGAGCTGCACTAACCTAACCTAACCTAGCCTAGCCTAACCTAAACTAACCTAGTCTAACCTAACCTAAAATAACCTAGCCTAGCTTAGCCTAGCCTGGCCTAGCGTAGCGTAGCCTAGCTTAGCCTAGCCTAACCTAGCCTAGCCTAACATACTAAATAAAAGTGCGCTTCGGTTTCTTGCTTACGTTTCGAAAAATTGCTTATCGAAGAATTGCTCATTCGAAGAATTGATTTTCGAAGAATTGCTTTCGAACAATTTTCCGGACACCAGAAGAAACATTTAAAAATTTAAACTTTTAACGTAGTTTTATTTGAAAATTAAAATTCCTTTACGACCTGAGGCTCTGTCATTGAATCACGCTGTTTACAATTGTTTGACATGCATCCGAGGTAGTTAAGAAAAAGGTCTTTGTATTTTGTTTCTTATGTATTGTGAGTTATAAATGTGTTGATATTTGATATTTGTTTTCTCAACATATGTATTTACTTGTGATTTTTATGTAATTATTGCAATCGAATTGTCGTTTGCTGGAGACTTTCAAAATGAATAGAATTAATAACGAGTTTATATTCAACCTTTCAGGTAAAAATAACAGAAATATAAAACGACTGTTCTGAAAAAGGGTCTTTGCTCCCTAAGATAATAAGAAATCCTTTAAAATTACATTGATTACCCAAAACTTCAACCAATTGATGTTTTAATTAAAGTAAATTAATTAATTTTTAAAGAGCAAATACTCAATTTCCAATACTACGATCAACGTGTGGTGCTTCCAAATTCGGAATAGTTAGACAACATCTTTGAAGATATATCAATAACTGGTCCATCATGTACCATATTGTCAGCAATTGTATATGAAACTGGTTAATCTTAACAAAGCGTCAAATTTGGTAAACGTTAGATTCACAAGGAAGTCAGGCGCTGTTCATGAAGGTAGCAACACAAAAAGTTGTGCACAAAAATTGTCTTAGGATCTCAGTTGCGGCAGAGTTCTTCCTATTTTCGGTATATAAATGGAATCTTAAACTGTGTTTTAATATGATATATTAGAATTAGAAGATATTTACCTTAAAGGTTTTGTTCAAAAATTATAGATATTGCCCCACAAACTTAAAAACCAATAGCATGCGGGGTTTCGGATTTGGTAGAGTAGTTCAAGCCCTACGGAGGGTACGTCATCGTCGCACGACACTGACTCTGGGAAACTCCGGAGCAGCAAGAGGCGTGTAATGTATGGCGGCGAGAAGAGGTTGCGAATTTCGCTAATTTGCGGCTATAACATTCCATAATAAATAGAATATATTTCGCCACCTATAAATGTCGGTTAACTTCATGTGACTTAGACTAATAAAATTGCATTTAATAAACAATTATATTATGCGTATAATTGAACATCTCTACAAAGTATATACCAAACACCCGAGATTATACATTTAAAATTATTTGCAAGCAAAGCGAAACCGTGGTAGGTGCTGAATGCTAGAAAACGTCGAAAACGTAGCATTAAACTTAAGATGCCCGACTAATGTCTTAAGATTCCCTGATTACATCTTAAGATGCTGCTGACTCCTTGCAGATGACTTAGCAACAGGGAATTGACCTTGAATTGATCTGAAGTTGGCGCGGGAGCTTGTGGCCCCAAAAGCCGAAATGACATTGAATTGCAAAATTCAGGCCCCTTTAAAATAACATGGGATTTTGATTTAGAACTGTCATATCTCATCTACTGCTTCGAGTTGAATTCCCAATGTGAACATTGAAAATTTTCAGTTGCTTAAACCCCTGGCACCGTGTGGTTAGTACGTAGAACATTAACCAACGCAAACAATGATTTGAAGGCACTTTTTTTGATGGGTAATGTATTATACTGGCACTCATCACGATTTGTTTACAGGTTTTGAATATATATCTAACATCGTCATGGTAAACTCAATCGACATATATAGAGTGATTTTAAAATCTACCGAAAATATTGATATATGTACGCGGCGATGTTCTACATCAAAAGAAAAAATTCTTTGTAAAAAATTCCTTGTTGTTTCCAAGAAATACACTGTAAAATTATCTGAAAACCACTGCAATAGCGAACAACTGAACGTGTCGTTTTAGTTAAATGAACTATAAACAAACGACACAGTTTTATTACGTCATTCTAATAGTAAAATAAATAAACCGGGGATATTAATTTCATTCATAGATTTGTATTCACTTACAAAGGTTGTATGATAAATTATACGATTTTTGTATTTGGTCACAACCGAAGTGTAATAATTTTTAGTTTTTCGTGTATATTAATTTAATTATATTTAGTTTTAAGTTGACATCGGATTTAAATCTCCCTGATTTTTTTATGGGGCCATATGAAATAATTAGTTTACGTAGTACCTATTAATGACTTAGAACAATTAACAAAACACATAGGTTATGTTGCATGAGCAACTCATGATTCTCCGCCGAAATGTTCCTCCTAGCGCAATAATCATTACGTTGTAGAGCACAACCGTGTATCGCAAGTGGAGAAGAGCATTTCAGACATTTTTTTAAAGAAGCAAGTGCCCCAGTCCTCATTGTATTAATTTTATCTTAAATTGCAAGTTGAGAAATGATAGGGAAAATATTCTTTGATTTTAAAATAATACCTGGAGTTCGATTGCTACATTCAGTGCAATTTATAATCGTCACGTAATAATAAAAGAATATCTTATAACAGTGAAAAATCCTTTAGAATTTTTTACGAATTCTTAAAAATCAGAATGGTTCACAAACTAAATTATCAAAATGATGGTACTTATAAAAATTTGGATATTGTCTTTAGTATAATTGAGTGTAATTGAAGTTCTTTTTAAACGAATTTGTGTTTATATTTAATTAATAATAAACGAATTTGTCTTCTTAACTTTATTAATAAAGTTGGGAAGATTTATAAATTCGTTTATTATTTATTATAATTGAATGTTTTTAAATAAATATTAAATGTTCAATTTTTGTCTCTATAAAACACGAACAAATAACATTGTAGAACATTGTGTATTGATATAGGTTACTTTTACACAAAAAATAGCTGCACTGATTTGATATAATTAAACAACATGTTATTCCGCAACGACACGTAGTTGAAATTAGAATGTCGTCTAGACGGAAGTTCCCAAACAGTGGACATATACAATTTTTTCAAAAAGTCTTCGTTTTATGGGATTTTATTGTTAATGGACGTGGTTAGATCTCTACAGTATCGTGTTAAAGTTCTTCAGTGGATTTAAAATTACCCTGTGTAGCTGTAGTATGAGAGCCAAATCTAAAACATTAGCGACAACAAAAATAATACGAATTGCTTTTTGACAATAATGGAATTTAAGAAAAGTATCACTAAAAGTATTTTATTTACCAAAAAACAAAGTTTTTCAGTCCTTTTTTTTTATTAAATACCCTCTCACGTTTATTTCTGATTTTATACGCAACACTTTTGGGGCAAAATGTTACATAAAGGATGTAAAATTTAAAATAAAGGTGTATAGATTACTTATGATCAGGTATTAAATCTAAAAAAAATTTAAAAAGTAAAATTTAGTATCCTGTATTGTTAATGCAAAAATTTCTTTGCCCTCAATATTAAACATAAAATATCTTATACAAAAACGTTAATTACTATACTAAAATAGGATTCTACTTGCGCCAATGGAGGCGCTACTAGAAATATTTGATTAATAACACTTTCTCCTTCATTAATGTTAAACCATTATTATTCTTGAAGGAAATTAAGAAAAGAAAACAACGATAACACCAATAGTAATGAATAATTAAAATCGCAAACAGCCCAGTCATTAATTTTGTTGATTTTATGTTTTATCGTAAATTAAATAACATCAATAAGTCAAAACTAAGATAAGTTCATGATTCTATAGTTAAAGCTAGATTTTCATAGTGTGTACTTATTTGACTGAAATTTCGTGATATAAATAATGCAAAGAATATATGTTTTAGGAAGAAAATTATTCCCGAAAGTGAAGCTTTCGGTTAAGCAACTTTCTTTTTATTCTTATAAATTATGTCAATAAAAGTAATTATGTACTTTAAACATCAACAATCTGACCTGATAATTTTGTGTACAAAATTCTATTAAAGATATTTAAGGCAGTCAATCTACAATCTTCAAATATTATTTAAATTAAAATAAAGAATGCCAACAGACTGAAAACTGAAAAACCATATTCAACTTTTTAGATCAAGTATATAAAATGTACACTTCTATTCAATTACAAAAATCCATTAATTAAAAGATGTTGATAAACTATTGTTTATAAATTCATACTATTCTTTTTTAAAAAATCTGTGCACTTCCGGAACTGAAAACGCCACATTTAGTCACTTGTTTCCATGTCTAAAGCGACACTTTTAATCTCAAGGGATTGAAATATTTTAAATCTCGCATTAACAACAAAGTCTATGGCAACAACAAAAATTAACAAATTAATAACGTATTATATACTAAGGGATTAAAGTTCCTCGTTTAATCCCGAGAGAAAGTTTATTTCTCGAGCGGCAGCAAGAGAAATAATCTCTCGAGTCCTGAGGTATACGAGGTTGGTCTAGAAAATTCGTATAGAAGTTGAATAAACATTTTATTATACTATTAATTGTGTAATTAAACAATATCCCCTTCAAAGTAATACACACTTCTGCCAACGTTTCTTCCACTGCTGGAAACACCTCTTCAGTTTATCTTCGATGATGCACTTGAGTAACCTCGTCATTTCCTTTTCAATCTTTTATACCGCACCCAAATACCTCCCTCGAACTAGCATCTTGCATTTAGGGAACAAAAAAAATCGCACGGAGCTAAGGCAGTCGAATATGGTGGGTGCTCCATCAATGTTATTGAATTTTTGGCTAAAAACTCATGAACAACAGTGATGTGTGCGTTAGTGCGTTGTCATGATGCAAAATCGACGAATTGTGATTCAAATTCAGCTCTTCCGCTAGCATTCTAACAGTCTTTCGCCTGTCTTGAAGCACGGCATTTTCTATGCAAGCACTGTTCTCGTCAGTTTTTGAAGTGGAAGTCGTCCGGACCTTCCATCGTCTTCTACGCACGCCCGACCTTCACGAAATCGTTTTACCCACTTAAAGACTGTTGTCTCCATAAAATGTCTTCAAATTTTGAGAGATTTGGAGTCCATTCTTACTAAGTTTTATGAGAAACTT
The DNA here is from genome assembly GCA_024586415.1 of Phrixothrix hirtus. Lineage (NCBI taxonomy): Eukaryota > Metazoa > Arthropoda > Insecta > Coleoptera > Phengodidae > Phrixothrix > Phrixothrix hirtus. The sequence continues at coordinate 2,544 of JAHWXV010250866.1, read as the reverse complement.
GATGATGAGGCGCTGTTCCTTGCTATCTGAAATTTCCATGGCGATGGATGTCTGCAAAAGGTATAGAAATAAAGAGCACCAAACCATCTGACTTACTCTCTAGCCGGCTGGGCATCTACTGGTGCTCAGTTAGGTTGTGACGCAGAGGAGAGCGCTCGGTTACGCCCCCACTCTCATTCTGCGAACAACAAGACACACCCTATACGAATTTTCTAGACAAACCTCGTATACATTCTTTTCTTGCGTTTCGGTAAAATTTAAAATCAAAAGAGTCAAAGAATGTAAAATTTCATGATTTTGACATTGATCGATCATTCGCATTATCAATGTATGCTTCACAGCAAATGCTATTTAAATTTTAGTTGCGAAGCGCTATAATAACGCTTTCAGCAATATTTAATTTTAATTTGTTAATTTTTGTTATTGCTATGGACTTACTTTGTGTATCCGGGATTCCCTTGAGATTAAAGTAAAATTTTAATCCCTTTTAATCCCAAATGACCAAATGTAGTGTTATAGTTCCGGAAGTGCAAAAAGTTATATATTGCTGAAAGCATTATTATAGTGCCTCGCAAATAAAATTTAAATACCATCGGCTATATTCGAATAATCGGTTAATGTCAAAATTATGCAATTCTACATTCTTTGATTTTTTGATTTCAAATTTTGCGAAAGTGCAAAAATACTGCATATATGAGAGTCATTCGGGAAGCAAAGAACGTTTTCTTCTACAAAAATTATTATTGGATATAATGAAACAATTTGATACCTAAGCTACTTTTCTACATAATCACCTCATAAATTTAAGCACTTGTCATACCGTTCACCAGCTTTTCTATGCCGTCTGTATACTCAATTGCCACCAAGTTATTGAACCACTGATTAATGGCTTCTTTAAGTTCATCATCACTTGCGTAGCGGTTTCCACCCAAGAAATTTTTCAATTTGGGGAATAAGTAATAAGCACTTGGGGCTAAGTCCGGGCTGTATGGTGAATGTTCAAAGATTTCCTACTCAAACCGCTGACGCAAGTTCTGTCTCAAAGCAATTGTAAGAGAACATACATTATCGTGAAAGATAAATGATTCCCCTGGTCAGCATTCTGCGCCGTTTGTTTTAAATGGCGCGGCGAAGTCGCTGAATTTATGGTCTCACCTCTAAGCATGTGGTCGATGAGGAGCACACCCTTACAATCCCAAAACATCCTAGCCATAATCTTTCTGGTGTCCAAAATTTGTTTTGCTTTTTCGGTTTTGTTGGGAATCGCGAATGATGCCATTCCATTGACTGGCGCTTTGTTTCTGGAAAGAAATGGAATATCCAAATCTCATCACCAGTAACAATGTGATTCAAAATTTCATCATCATCCTTGTGATAGCAACAGAGAAAGGTCAATGCCGCTGCCATTCATTTGGTTTTGTGGTCATCTGACAAAATTCGAGGAACCCACCTGGCACACACTTTGTTATATGCCAAATCTTACCTAATAATTTCGTACAACACAGTTCTTGAAATTTTGGTAAATAATGAGTGTAGTCTACTAATTTTGAAACGGCAAACTTCATCAATTTTTGTTTCAATCCTTGCCACAACTGAGGACCGGCTCGAGCGTTCTTTATCGTGAACATTCGTCCGTCCCCCATTAAACATGATTCACCATTTTTGAACTGACGAATCGTTTATCGCATTACCATAAACCTCAGTTATATGTCTATAAATTTCAATGGGCTGGACTTTTCGCTCGTTTAAAAAACGGGTAAGACTGCGAACCTCACCTTGGCGGGATCGTTAATTTTGTCACACATTTTAACATCGCATAGTTAAGCAGTAATCAACCGTAGCGGATCGTAGCTGCTGCCAGACTGAAACGAAAGAGTGCCACAGTCAGTAACCGGTCGGCGGCGGTGGTGGGGGACCTAGTCACTTGTCATAAAACAACATTCTTTACTTTCCAAATGACCCTCGTACTATTATCTGCAATTATTATAAGTTAATATTTGATTATTGCATTTTGAGTTACCTAATCCCTATTCGTTTCAGTCGATAGCAGCCTTAAAAATACCCAGTCACACGTCAGAAGTTATAAAGGTGCGTATTGCGGCCAAATTGGAAAACGGTGGGTCAATTCGAATAGTATCTCATATATTTAATTTGAACAAGGGTTCAGTTTTAAAAATTAAATGTCGATGGTAACAAGGCCAGGTTTAAATATAAATAAGACGCTTTCACAAGTTGATAATCAGGTTCTTTTCAATTGAAAGAGATGAGGGCTGAGCTTTCAACAAGTACAGTAGTGTTTGTTTGTGTGCTCTAGTACTCTTTGATACTGTAACTTAGGCCGCTTCAGCTTGCTGCGGTGGGTCGGTTGCAGTATCTAACTCAGTAAATAGGTGCGTGATAATGCGTAATTATACAATTGCGTGTTTGACAGTATCTATTTCCTCTCGATTACCCTGACGCGAGTAATTAGTGACTCTCAAAGGGTAGCCATCCTTAGCATGATAAAAACTCTCGACGAGGCCTTAGCCATGGAAGAACCGCTGG
>JAHWXV010250847.1:0-24442 GCA_024586415.1 Phrixothrix hirtus | reverse complement strand
TGTGTGTGTGTGTGTGTGTGTGTGTGTGTGTATGTGTGTGTATGTTTGTGCGTTTGTGTGTGTGTGTGTATTGTGTGTGTGTGTGTGTGTGTGTGTGTGTATGTTTGTACGTTTGTGTGTGTATGTATTGTGTGTGTGTGTGTGTGTGTGTGTGTTATGTAATTTGAATTCCTTTTAGATGTTCAATAATCTGTTTCGGGCGTTTGTTTGGGATTCTGTTCTGGTTTCCGTCGTCGTCGGTATCTTCTGCTGCACTTTCGGCTAACGGGTTGCTGTTTGTTTTAAGATTGTCGAAGTATTTTTCCGCTGCGGTTGATATGTATTCAGGGATGCCGTTCATTTTGAGGTCTATTCGTAATTGCTTGGTTCTGACGTACCAGGGAGCACTTGTTATCATTCTTAAGGTTTTGTTCTAGATAATTTGTAATTTTTTAATATGTGTTTTGACTGCGGTTCCCACGTGGTGCATCCGTATGTTATTTCTGGCCGTATAATCGCTGTGTACAGCGTCCTTTTGCTTGTGAGACTTCGTTTAGGGGTGTAAAGGAATGGCATCAGACGTTTAATTTAAGCTAGCCCTTCGTTTTTTGTTTTTTCTAGGTGTTTTGCCTAGTTTAGCTTCTGATCTAGGTGTAGCCCTAGGTATTTAATGTCGTTTTTCCATTTCATGGATTTTTCGTTTAGTATTAATTGCCCGGGTGGTGGTATTCTTCTTCTATGGAATAGAATGGCTTAACCTTTCCTGTGCTTATCGTTGACATCAAGTTAATGAGTTTGTCAGTGGCTACCTGCAGGTTTCGTTCTTCCTGCTGGGGGTCTCTTGAGGTGGCTAAGAGAGCTGTATCATGGGCGTATAACCCTATTTCGGTGCCAGGATGTATTGGGATGTCGCTTGTGTATATGTTGTAGAGGATCGGTCCTACGACCGAACCTTGAGGGACTCCTTCATTTTGCTGTTTCTGACTTGATATTGCGTCTCTGAATCTTACTGAAAATTTTCTACCTTTGAGGAATTATTTAATCGTTTTAATCAGGTTAGGATCGATGTTTGCTTAGGACATTTTATATATTAGGCCTTTGTGCCATACCGTGTCAAAGGATTTGGATACGTCTATGAAGAGCGCTGCAGTGAGGTTTCTTCTTTGGAAGCCTTTGGCGATTTCGACTATTATTCTGGTAGTTTAATTGTTTGCGTGGAGTTGCTTTTTAAAGCCAAATTGGTCATTTGGAATAACTTTGAGTTCATCCAGGTTTTGGTTTAGCTTTTTGTGTATAATCTTTTCAAGATCTTTGACATGTTTGTCGGGAGAATGATTGTGGCCGGTGTTTTTCTGGCCATGAGAAATCTTTCCCGGCTTTGGGGAATGTAACTGTTTCCGCTATTTTCCATGAATACGGGAAATAATTAAGCCTGATACAAGCATTTATAATGTTTAGTAGATTAATCCCGGTTTTTTGGGAAGCATTTCTATTTCCCGGTTTGTTACGTTGTCTGGGCCAGGTGCCTCTTCTGTTTTGAGATTTTGGATGATTTTATTTAGTTCTTCCAAGGTGGCTGTGTCTAAGGCTTTACTTGTCTGTTTTATGTTATGGGTAGCTTCATTTACGATTTTTTCGTTGGCTTCATCTCCCGCGTTCTGAGCTTCTGGATGATTAAATTGTGCTTCCAAAGAGTCTGCAAGTATTTCTGCTTTTTTGGTATTGTCATACCCTATTTTATTGGCGCCTTTTAGTGGGGGAATTTTTTGAACTTTTTTTGTTATGGCTCTCGCCATAGTCCATAGGGCGTCGGGATTATCGTTTGTGTCGTTCATTTTTCTCTCCCACTTTTCGTTTGGAGAATTTTTAGTTCAGTTTTAACTCGGTTGGAAAGTCTTGTTGCAAGTTGTTTGTCGATAGGATTTAGTGTTCTTTGTGCTTTTTGACCGCTTTTCTTCTATCGTTAATTAAGTCTCTGAGTTCTTGCGGAATAATTATTGGATTTTCCGCGAAGATTCCTTTAAGAGTTGTGCTCTCCTGTTTCGCGTTTTTATTTCGGAAGTTATTATGTCAATTTCTTTGTTTATGTCTTGTTTTGTATTAAGTATATTGATTTTGCTTGTTTTTTGTTTTAATTTAGCTGGGAATTTGTTCCAATTTGTTATTTTTAATATGTTTGGATTTTTGACACGCATCGTGTGATATTTGCAAATATGGGGTTGTGGTCGGAGCTGTAGTCTTGGATTACGGTAAGTTCTATGTCGTTATCTAAATTTTTTGAAAGAGCAATGTTCAAGATTTCAGGTTTGCCGATTCCAATCGGGTAATGCTTTGGGTGTGTGGGTGCGTGTAAAGTTGCTGTGGTGTTTTCGATTAGATCTGTGACCGCTTTACCTGAGGCGTTATTTCTGTGGCAGCCCCACATTGTCTGTTTGACATTGAGATCGCCCATGAGTATCACTTTGGAATTCTCGGGGAACATTATACTTAAGTCCTCTTTGGTTATTATTTGTTTTGGTGAGCGGTAGGCCGCGGGGACCTCTATTGGACCGTTTCCCGTATGTATTGGGATTGTGGTGTATTCTATGTTACTCTGTCTGCTGTCGTAAGGGGTATGTTTAGTTTGTTTTTTAATTGCGATTAGAGTTCCTCTTCTCGGTCGCTGAGGTCTGTCGGTTCTATGTACTACATAGTTTAGTAGTTTGAATATAACTCTTGGTTTAAGTCAGGTTTCCTCTATTAGCATATGTCTATGTTCTCTTCTTTTAGGAGGTGCATTAGTTCATTTTTTTGTCTTCTATGCCATCTGCGTTCCAGTAAGCTATTTTTAGTTGATCTTGTTTTGTTGTGTTAGTCATGAGCTTTTAGGGAAGTTTCGAGATTTTCGAACATTTTCCCCATTTGTAGGGCTATGACTTGCATTTTATCATACATGTCCTTGAAGTTTTCGAATAGGTTAACAATGGTTGGGTTTGCTTTTGGTTCCTTTATTTTGTTTGCCTTAGATTTTTCGGAGCACGTAGTGTTTGTGTTTCGAGTCGCATTTATTACCTTTTTTGGTTTAAGTCATGCTGTGCACCCTTTATATGAGGCTGTGTGCTCATTTCCGCAGTTTGCGCATTTTGGAGTGCTAGTTTTTTCGTTACGGCACTATTCAGTCAAGTGGTTTCCTACGCACTTAACGCATTTAGGTGATGCTGTGCACCTACTTTGCCCGTGACTGAAGCGTTGGCATCTGTGGCATTCGCTTGTGCCACATTTTGCTCGTTGGCTTTCGACTTTTATGGCCAAGCCCGCGATGTTTCTAATATTATAAATTGACTGTTCGTTTTTAGGCACTATGGCTATCACGAAAGGAAGCGGCAGTTTTGTTCTTTGACTGATCATTCTTGATACCTTTTTGGGATGGGAGCCAAGTTTTATTCGCTCTTCTTGGATTTCTTGAGTGTCTATAGGGGGCGGAATGCCCTTTAAAACCACATGTAGAAGTTTTTCTGAGAGGAGTTGGTATGTGTGTTATTCTATTTTCTGATTATTGAAATGTTTAGTGATTCCTCTGAAGTAGTTTATTGTTGGAGGATTAATTCTAATCCCGTCTGGAGCGGTTTTTGCTTTTAGCAATCTGATTTTGTGATCTTTAAAAAAGTTGAATGCTGCAAGCCATTTTGCAGTGTCTATCAGGACAATTGGCGGAATTCTTTCTACGTGAGGGAGTGCTTCGTGTTCGTCTTCATCGTCATTTGATTGGACGCTGTTTGCTAGCGGCGCTCTTCTTTCATGCTGTTGTTGCTGTGGCCGATTATTTGATGAATTTTCATGTTCCATTTCCATTTGTTTGTCAATTTTGTTGTCCTTGTCATTGTCGTTGTCGTAGTTAATGTTCTTTAGTGGGTCAAATTTATTTGACGCTTCAATTTAAGTTGTAGTCTCACATTTTTGTTTTTTATGTAGGGACGGGAATTCGGCTTTTTCATTAGGCTTTTGTTTTTTTATGACATAAATAGGTTGTTTGGACGAGCCTGGATTGCTCTGTGTTCTTCTTTTTTCTAATATTTGGGATACGGCGATGATAATTTTCTTTAGTTCTTCATCATTTAAGGTTTTAAAATCCATTTTTGTTGCTGGTTACGACGATTTACAACAGGGAATGGGAGGGCTCACGGGTAGCTAACTGTCATTTGTGAGGTCTCTATCTGCCTACTCCCCGCAAATGGCCAAAGACTTGGGCTAGCTAGCTAGTTACCTGGCCTCTGTCTGCCTACTCCAAGCAACTAACAGCTTATTTTGCTTCTATCCCGAGTGTCTTAATCTACCTACTCCCCCGAGATAGTTGCTACGACTAATTTTTTCAATGCACTATCACGTCACTTTATACTCACTTGTCCGCGCCCCACCCTTAGAGGGGATAACTGGCTGGAGTAGGGAAGCTAACGCGACCCACCGCTACTAGGTTGAATGGGCCTAACGTGAACTTCCTTGTAGTGCTGTCTTTTTCTTGCTTGTTAGAGCAACCTGTCTCTAATGCTTCTGTAGAACCACCCTACTACGATACTATACTCTCCTATCCACTATCACTACTCTCACTATCGCACAGTTATCGTATGACTACGCCCACTTTTTCAAGTGGACCAAGTCGCACTTTTGTGTGTCTCCTCCTACCCATGGAGGTGCAAAATGCCTTGGGCCGGCTTGGACGGTTTCTGGAATCTTCCTGGTAGGCTCCTAACCCGGAGATGAGGGGGTTGGAGCTGTCCTGAAACAAACCTGTTCATTGATAAGACTATTGAATGGTGGGGATTCTCAGGTCTTCGTGGATATGTAGCCATGCATAAGCACTTGTATTGGATGACTTACAGCTTCATCATGTTTGACCTAGCGGCATATCCCCAGACGTCTGCCGCGTAGACCACTGACAAACGGATGATCACCTTGTAGTATCTAACCTTGTTTTCCAAGGAAATCCTACTTCAACGGTTCAACAAACTGTACAATGGTCCAACACCAGCCTTTGCACACGAAGGGCAATCCCACCACCACGAGTACAAGTTTAACCGTATCTCTTAAATACTGCGTCTTATTCAGAATTCCTAAATAATAACTTGCCTGTTCTACTTCAATTACACAGTAGAGTGTGGTGCGCCGCCGCATGCCGAAAGAAGTGTTGGATGGCGAAGGAACCGATTTCTTAGAAAGAAGATTGGTAGACACGGTCAAGTTTAGTAACCTGTTAGACCTCCACACGTAAGCTTACTGAACTTTTACTTCTAGGGCCATGTGAAACAGCTGATTTATGCAGATACAATTCATAATAAAGAACAATTACATAAACATAATTATGAACACAGTTGTTCAAATAACAAATAAGCAAGATTTTGGTGTGATTAATAATCAAATGTTGGCAAATTGTCAAGCTACTAAACTCTGAGAACAGAGCTAGCGGTGGACTTTCCGAAGACGAACTACATATTGGAATTACGTTTCCTTCTACAGTGTACAGGATACTGTAATCAAATAAAGCCCATTACTGATTTTTTTGCCACGTGGTATTTTCATTCAAAAGCTTAAATCATATTATTGCAAAAACGGAGCCCCATTGTTTAATATTTAATCCTAAGCAATAATTTTAATTATGTGCCTTCTGGTCAAAATTACCCTGTATGAGGTATTACGTATAGGTTTTAATTGCTTTGAATAGTGGTATAATTATTGTACTGCGTTTTGAATAAGTATGGGAATATTTCTAAATGTATTTTTAAATGTTTTAGTTTTAATTGTGAAAAAAATAAAGATTTTATTTTAAAATCATACAACAAAGGTTATTCGTTACTATCATGACATTATAATTAAAAATATCATTTAAATTAGAAAGCATTCAGAGTTCGTTTCCGATTATGGCTTCATATAGAATTTTTTGACATGCATTTTTAAAGCAACTCCTTCAGAATAACTAAAAGGCGTTTTCAGTACAATTTTATGCAAAAATGAAATTCTTGATAAAAATAAGGTTTTAAATTCTGATACTATGTGATAATTAAACCTCCATAGGCATAGCGAAATAGTTATTTAGATGTTGTGTTATTGCCCACTGCAGAAATGCAAGAAATATCCTAGATTCTCCAAATATATGAAGCGGTTTAGTATATCTTTAAACTTAACTAGTTTGGCTTTCGGTCTCACACTGGCCACATCTTCAACTTTGAAAATTTGATAACATAAATCACTCTGGATTTATACCTATTGCGGTATGGCACTTCACTTTAGTTACAAGAACGTAATATAGGTAGTATAACTGATCTTGAGTGTGTGTTTGATAAGATGTGCCTAAAGAACTATTTCTGGATTCGATTCATTGTCAAATTCATTCAATAGTATTTAATATTCATTCGTTTAGCGTTGATATAATTTAACCCTTAACCACCGTTCGCGGTACTAAGTTTTAAATTTCGTTCTCTCCCCTCAATTAGATTTGTTTGTCATCACTTCACCGATATGTGTAATGTAGATGAAATTTAGTGTAATTACGATATTAGAACGGGCTGTGGTGCGTATTGAGTGAAATATTGAGATATTTGTTTAAAATAGCGGTCTAGCTGATCTTGATCGGTAAATACGTTATAATTATTGTTTGTTTAAATTTTGATTTAAAATTTATCAGATCGTTCCATAATGGAGTCGAGACTTGGAACTTCGAAGAAAGTAAACGTGGCAGATAAGGATTTCGAAAATGTAACCTTAAAGTGGACGATGATCTTGTAATTACCGAAAATGACGCTAGTGACCTTCATTCAGGCTTTGATTTTATTTTAAGCGATCATGAAACACAATCTGAAATTGACGGCAGCGATGAAGAAACAGACGACGAAAGAAGTGAAACTACCACAGAACAATTCAAAACGTCTATCTTAGAAAATCGCGACACTGCAGAAAAAGAGAGTACTGCTTCTTCTAAAGCGTACTTTTATGGCAAAAATAGTTTCAAATGGGTTGCTAATTCGGCAAGTACTCGAACTAAAACGAAAAAGCACAATGTTGTGGTGCAACTATCAGGTATGCGATGTGCTTATTGTAATTCTAGAGCACATCCCAGATAGCTGTGCAGTTTGCTCGTTAATGATGGAATGTTATCTTAAATACTACAGTGGACGAATAAAAATTAGTGTTACAAAGAAATAAGTATAAGAGGGCTGACTACTCAGAGCTAAGAGATGTGAATTCCATACAATTAAAAGCATTTATAGCACTTCTCCATTCGGCTGTATTCAAATCTAATCACGAAGATATAAATGCTATCTTTACAACGGATGGTAGCAGAAGAGACATATTTCGAGATGTCATGAGTAAAAATTGATTTGTGACACTACTTAATGTTATTAGAGTTGATGATCCTACAACTAGAAGTGAAAGACGAATTGTCGATCCCACTGCATTTATATCGTTTATTTTTGAATCATTTGTTAGAAGTTGTCATAAACTTTATAGTGCAGTAACGTGCACAACTATTGATGAAATGCTTGCTAGCTTCCGCGGTCGTTGTCAATTTCATATGTATTTACAAAATAAGACGGCTACACACGGATTAAAAATTATGTCGCTTACGGATGCTAAAAACCATTATTTCATTAATGAATACATTTACACGTGGAAATACACTGATGGGCAACCACTTTCGTGTGAAGAACAAACGCTGCCGAAATCTACTCAAGATGTTTTACGACTTTGAAAACCAATCTATAGAAGCAATCCTAACGGAACGGCAGATAACTGGTTTACCTCTGTGGATTTAGTACATGAGTTATTAGCAAAAGGTCTGACCGCTGGAAGTCTCAGACGAAATAAAACAGAAATTCCTTCGGAATTTCAACCAAATAGGAGGAGAAGAAAGGATAGATGTTGTATGGTTTTACCCCGGAGATTGCAATGATTTCCTATGTAGCTAAAAAGGCAGAGACGGTAATACTGTTGAGTTCTATGCACCATACGAAATATAAATCTCCAGAAGATAATCGACCAGAAATAATTAGTTATTACAACTAGACAAATTCGAGAGTAGATTCACTTGATGAAAAATGTGCTATTTATTGCACATCACGAAGAATAAGAAGATGACCAATGGCGGATTTTAGATATAAGCAATGTTAACGCTTTTGTTCTCTACAATTCTTGCAAGTATGTCTACACATATAAATGTCGGATCAAAATATAAATTGTACTTCCCCTTCCAAGAATCTTTGAACATTACTAGATTAGAAATTTTGCAACAATTGGCTCATAAACTTGTTAGGCCCGAAATTGAAAGGCGTCGAAACAATCCAAAGCTTATCAATAGAGATATTCATTATATTATATACACAATTTTAAAAATTAAAAAATCTCAAGTTGAAGAAGACGACCAACTGCTCGAACAAAGAATGGCTAAACGTAAAACGTGTGGTTTGTGCCCGTATAAGAACAAGGAAAGAAAGCCTAATGTTCTATTAAGTGCCAAATACCAATTTGTATGGGATGCTCTAGACAGATTTGCAAAGATTGCATTTAATCTAGTTTAATTCTAGAACATTTGTAATTAAATACGCGTACTTCTTGTTTAACGGTAATATTTTCGTAGGTTGCTTTGTTCTGACAGCCTACAATGAATATATTCTAATAAAGTTTTATTCAGATTGCCAAATAGTAAAGTAAGTAGCGGTCTGACAGACTTTGTACGGTAAGTACGTCCAAAAATAATTTGACAGTGGCTTAGGGTTAATATAACTTAGTGTTAAAATTTTTCCATTAAGGCGGTGTTTTATTCATTTTAAAAAATTAGAAGTCATGTTATACTTTATATCAGAAAGTGTTGTTCGTAAAGATTTGCTGTCAGCAAAATTATTTACGAAGTACTGTATGATATTTTCTACCAAAGATTAAAGTTTAACTATGTACGATATTAATTTAATATCCTACGATTAAACATTTGTCTAATTATTATTAATTATTTTTATTGAATTTAGTGTTGTTTATCAGATAACTAGTTACTAATCTAGTTATTGTTATAACTAAGAATAAATTCATATTGTTTTGATTATAAGTTACGTATTTCTACAACCTTTATGACATTCGACCTTGGTTATCATTACATGTTCCGGAATCGTTCAAATAGTACCAATTCAGAACCGTTTAACACCATATCGGTTTTGACTTAATATCTAAGTAATGCGGTTAACTCACATTGCATTTGATTTAAACGTTTATGTTTAATAAGTTTTGCCTTCCCAGTTCCCTGAGATTATGCGTGTATTCTAGATATAAATCTAATAATTTGACATTTTTTATGACAGTGTCATGAAATTTAATACTACGAATGCTATTAATTTTTTCAAACTAGTAAATAGAGGGTTCGTTTATTAAACCACTTTACGTTTTGTTGGTGGTAATTAATTAAATGTTAGTTATAATACTTTTGAAACTTCAACTAGATGCAACATGGAATATTATTTTCATTTCCTTAAAGTTAGATAATACAAAAGTCTAATGATTGTTTAACTACATAAGTAACCACTTAAGATTGAGTCAACCGTTGGTTTTGTTTGCTTATTGAAATATATTGCAAAATCGTAGCATTAATAGGTTTGTTTCATGTATTTAAATTAGAACTATTTGTCTTCAAAACATATGTGTTACATATATTCTATATCTGAACGGTACTTTTATAGGAAGTGTGAAATACTAAATAAATTGGGGTAACTTTCATAGATTGACCGAATTCTTGGCGCTCTCTATTCTGTGGTATTGATTTAGTACTTCTAATACAGCCTGGCCAGCAGCCAACTTAAATTTGAAACTCATTTAACTATGTACACGTAACGCTAGGAGAATATTTTATCAATCCGGACTGTTGGCGACCTAAAACCAAACATTGGACTATTCGTCTTTCCTAAATTTATATCGTCAAAGAATACAAATCACAATGATCCACAAATTATGGACGAAGAGTTTTTGTTCGTAGCCCTAAAGTATTTGGAAAAAATAATAACATGAATATTTTAAAGGATAAACAAAGCATGAACTTTTTATATTATTTATAGACGTACAGTTTATAAAAAATCAGAATTATATTTTCCAGTTAACCCACAGGATCTGGCCTGAGGTATTCTGATTGTTGTATTACTGAAACTTTCACTAAATTTTGCTAAAACTCAAATAAAATTTTACCTTGAAACGGTTATTAAATTATTAACAATGATTAACTTGTACTCATTATATAAAGTTCAGCTGTCAATATCTCTGATTATACGTTTTTGCTTCAAGATAGAACTTCTACCCTAAACTTTGTAGCTAATTCAGTTTACCTTGTTAGAAGTATGTTACAGTTTATGTATATAGACATCTCAAAACATAAGATTTGGAAATATAAACAACGAAAATTAGTGTAGCAGGAAGTTTGTTTTGTTATTTATGTTATAAATCTGATTACTTTTGCTTTTTGCATTTATATTAAAACAAAGTGTTGCACGCCGGCAAATAAAACAAAGTTTTACTTTAATATTCTACAGAAACAAATTAAACATAATTGTAAGATGTAAGTTTTCATAATACAGTTCAGTGTTAAAATACTAAGAATATGGAAAGCACGTTTCTTAATCAAAACCGACAGCGAACATTCCGAAAGAAAGTTTTAGTAAAAATTCATGCAGTTCTATTGGAAAAGGTATAAATTGCGGCCACAAAATAATTTTATCAACATTCGCCAAAGGACGGGTAATGTAGAGATTAATAATTAATTTGTAGGATATTATATCGCAAATAAAACATTTTCCAGATTTAACGTGACAAAAACTATTTTATGTTTTCGACATATATTCAAGGTAAATTAACAATCCTCAATATAACAACCACTAATTACGCAATTAAATTAACATTTGGTAGTACCGTAATACAAACTTGCATATTTAAATTATTTTGCAAATTTTATCATAGAAGCTACGTTACCAAAGTCAACACTATTTGTATTGTGAATTATCTAACGAAGCGTATAACGAGAAATTTACTCAAATCAAGGTGGTTCGAGTAAAACCACTGGGTCAAGCCCAAAGCTTGTGTTGTGTCCTTCTGAACGCTTCAATAAACTTATCTAGGCAAATTCGATTGTTTTTGCCATAAAGCTCTCCACAGCTCAGGTTTCCTTTACATACGTATGTTAAGGATATACTGTTACTCGGAAAGCTGTAAGAAGTTCAAAATAGGTATTATACAGATAAATATCTTATTAGTATTGAAAATAAATTCAGTTGCGCTATATCTACACTGTTTAATGGGACATCATTTGTTTGTTTTAAGTATTGAATCTTTTGATTCGTCAACCGCAAAGGAAATAAACAAATTCGACAGTTAAAAAATGGACATAATTCAAGTTTAGGGTAAATTAAATTTTAACAAAAATTGAAAATAGCTGTAGTTGGTTAATCTGCAATTACTTAGTAAAAGGTGTATATCAAATTTTGAACATGAAAACATATAATCTAACGCAAACCTTTTCATAATACTAATTTGAAGCAATTGTGAAGAAAGCCACATAATATATTTAAAAATGGAATTATAATGTAAGTCAAATTAGTGTTTCTAATAAACCATAGCTGAAATTTTCAAAACCATTATAAAACTTCAAGCCTTTCAATTGTATAGTTCTTATAATCGGAGATAATGTTAATACCCTTAAAAACAATTATATATCAGCAGAGCCGGATTCAGAATACATTTTAGAGCAGACAAAACAACCCATCGGTAAAATATATACATTGCCAAATTTATCATCCAATGTCCTACATGTGTCAATAATTAATTATGTTCTAGTTATAGTTACTTTATACTAAGTAAAAATAAGACTTAAAAAGAAAAATGTTGAATGAAACTATAATTAAGTTACATATTACACATTAGTGCATGTGTACAATTCATATTGCATATGCGAATATGTATAAACCATTACTGAATACGTGTAGGTTAGTAAGGTTGCATATGCGCATATGTATAACCCGTTACTGAATATGTGTACGGTTTAGCGTTAATGTAGTTTTAACTTCAATCCAAATTAAACAATACTAAAACATATTATTGAGTTATTTCGCTGGCTATGGTCGTATCGTAATCTTAATTCACACTCGTATAATAATTGACTACATTTTACGCTCGTTAAATAATACTGGGTGTACCAGATCGTTCGCTCCAGATAATAACTCTGTTATAACAAGAGCAAAAATTTAGATTTTTGGATCTTATGCATTGATCGTAATGGAGCTTACATTTGTAAACAAAAATCTATTATTTGATGTTTAAGTTCGGCGTTGTCAATGTCAAATTTGAAAAGTCAAATAGAACACCCTGTATGTTGTCATGTCAATAAAAAGCCTGTTTTATTTACAATTCATTGATATAAAACCTAAAAATGTTGAACGAAAAGTTTTAAAAATACACAATTTAGAAAAGGAAATTGTCTATTGTACAAAAAGAGATTGTTCGATCGACTTATTTATATGCCATTAATCCGCAAAATGCCAACGTCATTTACATGTAACGAATATGTTGACATATTGTTAATTTATGGGGAATGCCACATCAATGCAAAAGAGTCTCAAATTCTGTATTTAGAACGATTTCCGAATCGTACTGCTCCAGCTCACACAACGTTTGCCAAAGTCGAACAAAAATTGAGAAGCGGTACCTTTCGTAATGGCAAACAGCAAACAGTTCGTCAAAGAAATGAACAGGATGAGGGAAACTCGATGTCTCAGCTCTACTAGAAGAAAAAGAAGAACGATAGGAAACATCTGAAAAACGGTTCTTAAATGGAATTGAGTAAAGTTCATTTTAAGCCAAATTTGCATATTTTTTCATGGTTTTAAGCTGAGGCAATGACGTCATCAAATTTTTTTCCCTGAAACATATCTCTTTTGACACAATTAAAAAGAGCTAGTTTTTCTAAACAAATTTTGCTAATAAAAAAATTTTCTATCTTTTTCCGTTAAAAAAATATAAGCAAATTTGTAAAAAAAGGTAATATCTAAAATTCGCAGTTGTGATTTAAACAAGTTGCCTTTGTAAACAAATAGAAAAATTACACGTCTCAATAATTAAGCTTATGGTTGACAACTATCGTATTGGTTTACTTTTAAAATGTTTACGCACAACGAAAAAGTCGACATGTTATTAATTTATGCGGAATCTCAAAAGAACCCTAGAAGAATAGTTCAGTTATATGCCCAGAGATACCCAAACTTAAAAATATTTTCAAGATTCAAACGAAATTTACGTGCAAATAACGAGGCATTTTCTTCTCGAAAAGGAAAAAAATTGTTAAAAGGATAAATTCTGTCAATATTGTTGCCCACGTTTTGCAGCATTTTAAAGACCATTCAAGGAACTCGCGAGTTGAATTTAAGATATAGTTGGGTACAAAAAATTTTGAAAGAAAATGGTTATTACGATTATAAACTTCACAACCTAAAACACCTGTCAGGTCAACATAAACAACGAAGAACTAATTATGTTGCCCAAGTGATGAAAAACCTAAAGACCAATGAGAATAGGTTTTTTTAGCATGTATTGTGGACAGATGAAAGCCGTTTTGTTAGTAGCGGTAAGCCTAATAAAAAAACGAATATTTTTGAGTTACTGAAAATATTTTGACAATCCGATTATAAATCAAGGACACTTCGGAATTAATGTTTGGGGTGGTATTATTAATGGACATTTGTATGGTTCACATTTTTGCAAAGAAGTTTTACATGGTGAGTGATATTTGCAATTTCTTCAAGAACCGCATGCTGAGCTTCTCGAAAATGTGCCATTATAGTTGCGAGCAAACGTGTATTTCCAGCATCACGGAGCTCGACACCATAAATCAAGGATTGTTCAACAATATTTAAATGAAACTTATGGAGAAAATTGGATAGATATAAGTGGACCGATACGGTGGGTACCTAAATCACCGAACTTGACGGCACTAGACTTTTTCTTGTGGAGAACTTTGAAAAATAAGATTTACAAAACACCATCTGTTAACTTGGAACATTTAAAAGAAAAAATTAGAAACGCTTGCGACGAACTGCTTGGAGAAATGTTACGCAAGGCTTCAGTGAGAGAATGAAGGAGGAGATTGCATAAGTAGCATAAAGTAGGAGGTGTTAACATCGAAAAATTGTTGAAGTGATTATCTATATACTTCTTTCTGTGTTTCTTAATGTTAAATTAATAATTAATGCTAATTCATAATATTAATTAATAATGTTTAATTATTCGCAGATGCGATTTTATTAATTTTTCCAAAGGCTACTTGTTAATGTCGTGACAATTGCGAATTCCAGATAATACTTTTTTTACAAATTTGCTTATAATTTTTTAACGGAAAATTTGTTTAGAAAAATCAGGCCTTTTTGAATATGTCAAAATATGGACCTGTGTCAGGAAAAAAAATCAATGAAGTCATTGCCTCAGTTTAAAAGCATGAAAATTATGCAAATTCGGCTTAAAATGGAACTTACTCAATCCCATTTAAGAACCTCTTTTCGAATGTTTTCTATCGTGTGTATTTTTCTTCTGTACAGAGTGAAGATCACTCAATAGATATTTTGGCATACTTGGGGATCAATCCTCATGCTCCCATCCGTCAGTTTTCAGTAGCACTAACATCAATACAAAGAGCATTGAAGGAGAATTAGTACGACCTGTTCATGGTCCACCTTGTACAAGGTCTTACGCCTGAAGATCCTCAGATACGGTTAGAATTTGTAGCATAAATTCTAGTTAAAATTCGTGATAATCCTTTTTTTTTAAATAATGTTCTGTGGAGTAATGAAAACCGTTTTCATTATAATGGAATTGTAAACCGCCTCAATTCCCATTATTGGTCGAACCAAGATCCGAATTGGATAAAAGAAACACAACTACAACACATTTGGGGGGTTAATGTGTTGTATGGTCCGTACTTCTAACAAGGTACTTTGACTGGTGCACGCCACTTAAATTTTCTGCATAATAATTTCCTGGAATTGCTTAAATACATACCAATCAACGAAAGGAGAGTCATGTGGTGGCAACAAGATGGTGGTCCTTCTCAAAGTAAACAAGGGGTAATGGAATATTTAAGCAGGGTCTACCCAGACCGCTTGAGCAGAAGATATGGATCCATATATTAGCTTTTACGGTCACCCGATCTTACCCCGATGGACTAACCCCATCTGTTAACATCGAAAATGATAACTGCAGCATGCACAAGGACTTTATTAAATAGACTTGAGATATGTGTAGCACAACAGTTTAAACACGCGCTATGGTTATTTTGTTTTTTCGTGTATAAGTTTTACATTTATTGTTAATACTTATTTCTTTTTTTTTAGTTATTTGTATTTAAGTTATCTTAAGTTTCACATCGTTGCATTCTAAATAAAAAAGGCTTTTTATTGACATGACAATATACAAGGTATTCTATTTGACTTTACAAATTTAACATTGACAGCACCGAACTTAAATGGCAAAACATGGATTTCTGTTTACAGATGTAAACTCCCTTACGACTAATACATAACCTCCAAAAATCGAAATTCTTTCTCATGACATTACGGAGTTATTAGCTGGAGTGAACGTTCTGGGACACTCAGTATACTATTATTTTAATTACAGTGTCTAGAAGTCTAGGATCTGTAAACTATCTCGTATATTGTTATACAACAACGTAGTGCTCTTGGAATTATTTTTAATGATGATATTAAATATTTCTTACATATTCTGACAGTCGATTTGAAGTCTCTCTTGAGCGACTCGCAAGATATATTTCCAAGTTATTTTTACAGAACTTCCTACGCATCAATAATTATATGTATGTTTTCAGCACATTGAATAGATTAAAATGGCTAAAGTAGCTTTACAGCCCCGGTAGGTCGCATCAGCCCTATAAACAACAGACCACAAAAACGCAATTTTCTTCAAGATTAACAGCCTCTCAAATTGTTTTTTAACAATTTTTGGATTCAGTTTTCATTATTTGTTTATGATGTTGCATACTTTAATTTTTTACAGAGTAGTAAATAAAAATTTAACTATTTTAATAGACGCGCACAACGTACTTGCACCGCCATCATGGTAAGTGGATTTGTATACAACTTTACGTGTTTGTAGGGCTTCCTTAATATTTTTTATTCGTTGCATAGATCAATATTGACAGTTGAATACCAACATACCAGAGAAATAGTATATAGAAATTGTTACCGATAATCTCTCTACAAATTGTTTTCAGAAAAAGCTGTAAAATTGCACAACAATCAGCAGTCATTGATTTAAAATGTTCACGGAATTCTTTATTAGTATAATTATGTAAGAATGTGTTCTACATTCTTTATTAGTTTTTATATTTAGCAGCGACTTGCCAATAATACAAACAGGATCTCTTTCCTTTTTTCTTTATTTTTGTGAGTAATTACAGCGAAACCATCTTTTAAGTTTTAATAAACGTCTTCTGAAAATCTTTAGATTCTTGTAATATTATTTTACTGAAGTAACCCTACGCGTACTTGTAGTCTCACTAATCGTCCTGATTTAAGTTTCGGTGTAGGGTAGCACCGTAGCCCATTTAATAGCAGCATGATAAATCATAACAAGTAATCCTATGTAGAAAAGTGCATCAAACCATTTTCTCGCCGGGAGAAACAAAAGATGGCACGGCTTGTTAACCAAAATTGTATGCGCGTCCATTTAGTTTGTTATTGCAAAGAAAGGCTCGAGAACTATTTAACTCGATATATAAGCGGATATATGAAATATCTATTTTTATATTACAAAGAAAATTATATTTTTTCAATGTTAAAACTCGTTTATTTTATTACTATACAGATATATTACGAATAACCTATAATGTAAGTCAGTAGATATGAATTTTACTACAGTGTTGTTCATAGATGTAGTTAGGAACGTATAATTTTGGGCGTACAGTTGAGTGAACTGATGACCTCTTAGCCTATTGAGTAAATGCAAGGGTACATCATGGAGTGCATGGTAACTACAGTTTATACGCCGAAGAGGCTACGGTATTGCGGGTTCCGAACGCTCGTCTCGAAGCCTGTTGTATGAGCTTTCAAATGGCATAACTTAATGGGTTAAATTTAGGGAAAGTATGTTAGGCCATTGGAAATACTAGTTGAACACAATCAGGTTTAATAAATAAATGTATTGTACGTAATAAATACAGCGATGCTGAACGCATTTGAACTGCTCCAAAATTGACCATGATACGTAGCCAACGACGAGGTAGAAGGTGAATAGCATTGGCTACATATAATTTAATAATGTGCTGTTCCTTGCTGAAGTGCCACCAAAATCTTTTGATAGTTCTACAAGACACCCTTCTGTGCCGACTTCGTCTGACTTCTCGCATGCCATGGCTGTATAGAATTCATATTAATTTACACCCGGTGTCATATTTTTCCTTTATAGTGGACGTGTCCTCCGCGTTCTTGGTTGTATCAATCTAAATGTTGATCGTTTCTGCTGTTATTTACTTTTAATGAAGAGCCCTGCATTTTTTCTCATTTAAACAGCGTTGCCAAATTTACACTAATTGGCGGCTAACGCTGCGGCATTGGTAATTCAGGAAAACACACCATTTTCTTCATGTTCAGGGTTTTTATAAATTTCTTACGCTTGGTTTGACTAATATTGCTTCCTGAACTTTGACTTTTAATTAAGAGTTCTTACGAAACACCAATTGACATAAATCATCCGATTTTTCTTTCCCTAGTATTAAATGTTACTGTATATTTTTAGCAAATTTGGTAAAATTGCGTGCTTTTTTGAAATTCTACATATTATTAAAATGGGATTTTATATTAATATTATTATTATTTATTCACCTTTCCCCTCCAGGTAAATTTGGTAGTAACCTTAAAATAACTACTAATGTGTAGCATTGAATCAAATTGCCCATGTAAAGCAATACAAATATTCAAAGATGAGTTAAATATCTATCAGATATTCCTATACGAAGATCGCACGGTGTGTTTCTGAATGTGACAACACTGTAAATAATTATTTACAAATTTGACGTTAGTATATTGTGTCAATTATTTGCCAATAAGTTGCACCTTATTTGAAGTTGTTATCTCGTTACTGTAAGTTGTAAGAATTTTTTGAAAAGTTAAAGTTCGGCTTAAAATGGAAGTGACGCGAGAACATTTTCGTACCATGATTTTGTATGATTTTCGTTCGGGTTTAACTTTTAATGAATCATTCGCTCGTTTGCAAAATTCATTTCCGGGAGAAGCTCCAAGTCGGACGACCGGTTTAATTGGTATAAAGATTTCCATCGGGGGAGATCATCGCTTGAGGATGGAAATCGTGAAGGTCATCCGATTACTGCAACGGCTTCAAATCGCATTGATACTGTTCGTCGCTTGATTGAAGAAGATAGCCAGGTTACCTATAATGAAATTCGTGCATTCCTGGAATTGGAATGACTGCAATTCAAACAATTCTTCACACACATTTAAGTTTGAAAGAAATGTGTTGTCGCTGGATACCACGTCGTTTAACAAATGAGCAAAAAAAGCTAGGGTCGACTGGTGCCTACAAAACCTAGAACGCCACCATAAAGATACGTCTATGGCAGTTTAAAATATCATTACCGGCGACGAAACCTGGATCTATTGCTATGATCCATTACCTAAGCAACAATCTTCCCAATGGATGTTTCAAAGTGAAATGTGAAACAATTACGAATTTGTGCTAAACAAATTATTGCTTCATTCATCAGTCGAACTGGTTACATTACCTCCGCTACTCTTGAGAGTGAGAAAACAGTTACTGCAGACTAGTGTACTACCATTTGCTTGCCGACTACGCTCTCAAAAGTCCAGAAAAAATAAATTGTTCTGCTTAATGGTAATGCTTCGTCATATGCTGCAAAGTTGACAGCAGGGTTTCTTCGAATTGCCGGAATCAAGTTAATGTCACATCCACCTTGTAGCCCCGATTTAGTTCTATGCGATTTCTTCCTCTTTCCAACTATTAAGAAGAAGTTACGTGGAATCTATTTTTCAACACCAGAGGAAGCTGTAAAGGCATTTGAAGAGCACTTTAACGCAATATCCAAAGAAATCTGGGTTTCCTGTTTAACAGAATGGTTTTAGAGGATGTCAAAGTGTGTGAAATGTACAGGAGAGTACTTTGAAAAGTTATAAATATTGTTTGTTTAAATATATCTTGTTACTACCACGTATTCAGAAGTACATGGTATAGCCCTCGTACGTATGGAACAAACGTACATATTATGGTTCAATTTTCGACCTCTTTTTAAAAAGTCGACGAAAAGGGTTTTGGTTTGAAAATAATAAATAAAGTAATGATATTCCAAATGACTCAAGGCGACATTGTTGGGCAGTTTCAGGACCCCTACTGTGTAGTAGAGCACGTTCTTTTGAAATATTTGTTTAACCTCATTGGAATCTGATGAGTTAATTTTTCTGTTAGTGAGATGTGACAGGAGAATCGCCATTGATCATGTTTGGGAATTATCCAAAGGTAGCACGGTAGGCAGTAAGGACTGCCGGGCCCTCATATTTTCCGGAAGTTATACAATACCCTTTTTAATTCTGAACCAATTCTTTCTTGTTTAATCACTGACATGTTAATTTAACTGATGCAAGGATTGAAAGTTCATACTCTGTCTTTCAATATTTGCTAGACTAGCGACTAGATTTCCAATCCTACGTTACGCTCATAGTATCCAAATAATGTGACACTTATTGCCGATGGTACTTAAAGTATATAGATTGTATGTAACTCCAATATTGCATTCATACCTGCACACTCATTTAATGAATTTTATTACAATTAATATGCATAATTGTACGCTGATTTTCTATTATAACCGATATAAACTTGCGTTGCCCTTAAGGGTTAATTTACCCTGCTAGCAGTTTTGATGATAGACGTGTAGAACTGGAAAAAGCAATTCGCCCTGCGCTTTCTAATCTCGACCTCCTTTTGACGTGTTGATCTGAATTGATTGCACTGCTTACACTAACTTCCAATTGAGTATCATTCATGTACCCACCAATTTAAGTAATATTTGTACCTGTTAATATTAGCGACTGATATCTATGGGTGTATTTCTATAGTGCCCTTATAATGATCGCATTGCTCTATGATGCAAGTAACCCAAAATCCAAGCTGTTCGTAAGGGCGTGACAATGTTTGCGAGGTGATCTAAGACGTTGGTCAAGTTTCGTTTTCCCCTTTAGAAGCCATAAGCAGTCTTTCTACTTCTTCAATCTTCTCTAAAGATTAAGTACGTATTCAAATCGTGATATCCCTGGATACCATTAACTGCTGTGACTGCTGCAAATACTGGGCAGTTTAAGTTTGACTCGCTTGGGACGATCTGGCGGTCTTGCGATAAACACCAGGTAGTACTTTGGGAACTATTGGTCATTTATACCGTGGTAATCTATCAAGTTTACGCAATTATGGTTAGTAGGAATTACTTCATGTGTTATAATAGTTTTAGAGAGCAAAAAGGCTGCTATCAAATACAATTTATCTTAGACAAACACTTCACAAATTGGTACATACCAATAACTGCACTAAATGTAGCGGTAACTTAATTAAGTTTTTAACACGAAGACTTCGGCTTCGCTCGCAAATTGAAAACAACTTCCTAATCCATTAACTAAAAAGGGTTACCATAAGAAGCTCCTAATACCAAAAACTTCTCAAACACCAAATTTGACAATATTGATTAAACAAAGGGCGTCAGGAAAAACCTAAATCAGCTAAAGGTTTAATATCGTAACATTTTCTCTAATGTTGCTAATATCCTCATTTATTTCTATATCAGTTGCTTCTATGTTTAATTAATTGGACCTATTATACGCCGATTCTACAGTTAATCGTATACAATATTTCCTGAAATCTGTGCTTCAAATAACTATTACAGATGGTAATAAAATATTGTAATTCTACAAACAGATCTATTAAATAAATTAAGAGTTTCAAATAACACTAATATCCTACACTTGTTCTTTAGGTTCTAAGAATCATCAGGACACATCATACTACTTTAATCTAAATAATTAAAATTACCAATGTATACTTACGTACTCATGTGCTACTTCAATCTAAATAAAATTAAAATTACGAATATATAATTTGTTATTATGCATACAGTAACACAATATATTAAAATCTCATAACCAACAACTGCATATCGATTCTTTAAATACAATGACATCAACCATCACTTAAAATTAGAGAAAATGTTTCAATTATTAGATTTGTTTGTACATCACCTTGTATTCCAATGGCTCCTGCATAATTTAACGTACTGCTTAATAGTTAAGGACAAATGTGATTCCGGTATTAGCAAAAGTTCGAATATACAATTATTCTTTAAGGAAATGTTATTAAGAATGAATAGTGAAATCTACCACACGGAATTTTTGCCTTCAAGCCACCCTAGTCTGAGCGGTCCAATCAGAGGAAAGTCTACACATAACCTAAAGTAACAATCGATGATACTTACAACCCAGAACTGTAAATCCTTAACGAATAATAAATTCGATGAATTCACTTAACAATTTAGAGGACCTGCCGTATAAGAATAGACAATCCTGGGACTGATGTTTGCGCATCTAACGTAAAACCTGCCTGTTATTAATCATCCCAAAACGCACTGCCAACTAACTCAATACTGTTACAAACTAATTTCACTTAACCTTAATATTTTTAAAAGAAAGTTGCAACGGAGTTTACACCTAAACCAATTTTAGGTTTGCTTTATCAATTGCATCTAGAAGAAATACTTCATTTCATTGTTCCCACGCACATTCCTATTCCTGAGCTTACCAATAGATACGAAGATTGCTTATTTGAGTAACATGTATCTCAATCCCGTGAATTGTCTGAGATAATACTTTAACGACCTGCTACGTTAACTAGCTTAGAATCAAAGCGGTATGGTAGGGTGGTATGGTGTAGCGTATGATGTTAAATAGCTAGTAATAAAATATAGTTCTCAGCGAAAATCCAGTGGTTCACATTAAGTTGAAGCTTTCCTAAACAGTAAGGAAAACAACAGGAAAAGTAGGGAGCCAGTCGTTCATTAACAGCAGCGGGAATACACCATAACGACAGGGTGTAAACCTAAAAAAAAATTATTCGTAGTTAATCTTCAGCATTTGAAGTAATCATACTTAAGAAACCCTAAATTCACTTAAGATAGAAAATAAAGGTAGAAAATGAAAGGAGACGATAAATTAGTACAAGTTAGTGTTAACGAATAAGCGGGCATTTATTCAAACCCGTCAACAATAGGAAAATATATAGTGGAACATAATTATACTCAAAGCAAAATTAATAAATTAATAACGGTATTTTATATCCTAGTTAAGGATGCCTTTAGCAAGCAAATGGATTAATGAAAAGGTTTTTATAGATCAACTCTAACTTAGAATACGTTGTCGAGACCCCGCAACTACTATATGCGATATAAAATTTCCTTAAATATAAATAAAATGATTGCACAAAAAATGATGAGTGAACAATACGTTCGTTGTACTGTAAAATATCAAAAGTTATGGTCAATTACTTAATGAGAGCTAAGAATAAGAGGGTCAGTCAAATTGAAAGTACATTTATAAAGATTGAATATAAGAATAAATTCTCATAGACCAGCTAAACAACGCACGTAGCAAATATACCTCTTAGTCACATAAAGTAAGTCTGTTCTATTGCAGACTAGATGCAATTAATAATTTATTTTGAAAAAATAGCAGCTAATATCCTTTCTCTAGAGAAATATATTTATATTGCGTATATGCATTGTATACCCTGTATATTAAAAGCAATTTAAGATAATGCTTTAGATAGATCGTAATTTGAATCTTATATCTTGCGATAATGGCAAAGCTGTGAATTACCATTGAAATTAAAGTATTTTTTGAAAACAAAGCAAACATCGATGCAATTATTTTACATAATAAAGTTCATTTAAATCTAAAGTTAATAATTAATTTAGTTTACATTCTATGAAATTTCTGGAGAGTGTTATATTTAAACACAAGCAAATTTAACATAAAACTTCTATTCACTGCATCCTATCCGAAATAGCACATGATGTGCAGAACTTGACTCCAAGTTATAGATAGCGGCTATACGGTAAGCACTAAGTAAAATAACTCATTATCGACGTGAAAATATTTAATAATTACATAATAATATAGAAAGATGATTTCGTATATTAGGTTACGATGAGGACGGTTCCATATCATTTCCACAGAAGCGAATGTTAAACAACGCATATAATACGGAGAACACGAATATAAGCACTTAATTCGATAAGTAAATTTTAGGGTTATAAGAAATTCATTTGTTAGTATAGCTGATTAAAGAATGGCTTAAGGAGCAGCCTACGTTATATCACCATCTTAGAATAATATCTATCTTTCGAAATCAGCACATTCCATCATGTTAATTAGGACTAGATGAGTGAGATTCTACCAGTTGAGCTAACTAGAGTAGAACAATAGCGAATTATTTATCAGATAAAGAAAGATTAATTAGAGCTTACCGTTATATAAAATATGAAACAGGCCTTTTTAGCAATAAAATCCAGAAATTCTAGCATGCCACATTGTGCGTCTAAACATTGGTAAAGTAAAATAGCATGTGTTGGTTAAAGGCGATCCGGGGCCAAAACGTAGTAAAAAAAGGAAGACAACGAATTTGTATTCTGTTGAATTTAATGTTTCAAAACGAATTTCTATATTTACAAACCTTCACGTCAGACAGCGATACTTTACGTGACAAATAAATTATATGAAAGGAATCCTCTTAACTATCCACATTAATTAGAAGTAATCGTTTTTTTAAATACTAGCATAACTGAAAGAATTGTTATTCATTAGGATAAAGATATCTAAACACCCACAAAAACGAATTTTAATTATTTAGTACTAAAACTTCTATACCTATTCATTACTAAAAAAATTACACACAGATATATACAGAGTGTACGTAAACAAATTTATACAAAACAGAAATAAATACTGATATATCAAGGCGAGACCGTGACAGATCAACATAAACAATATTGTTTAACTTAGCATGTGAGATATTTAATTTTGAAATCAAAATTAGCCAATGAATTGTAAATGTAAAATTACAGCGCAAGTTGTGGAAAATTAACAAAAACACCAATTTACTTTAAAAGATCGGTCCCTAAAGGAATTATTTGAAATTATTATACGATGTTTTAGAATTGATCATGGACAAGCAAATAGCATCATGCATTATAATGATTTACTAAGAGAGTTTAAATTATATTAACGGTTTTGATAAAGAATTAATGTATAAATGTTGATAAACCGTTTAACGGTAGAACATATAACAACTTGTATATATATATATATATATATATATATATATATATATATATATATAT
>JAHWXV010250799.1:0-11937 GCA_024586415.1 Phrixothrix hirtus | reverse complement strand
CCATATAAGCCCATGTGTTAGAGAGAGATACCGTTGCACTGCGGGTTGCATAACAGAGGTGTGGAGGTGTGGTGCCAGAACCGGCCATTCCACACTACTATATATATATATATATACGAGGTAATCAGAAAATGTACAAAGGCCTAATATACAAAAATTGTACATACGAGGTATAATTGAAAAGTTATTGTTTATAGAACGCTAAAAGGTGTTCGCATGTGCTCTTTAATTTTGTTCACAGACAAACAACACTGCAAGAGACCACCAATTGAACCTCCCTCCCCCAACTGTGTAAAAGCTACCCAAGCACTTAAGTAACGTTCCTGTTGCCACCGAAAAGTGTTCTTAAGCAAAGTCCGTTACCAACCCAAATAGGACGTACAATATCAGATTCTGACATCAAAGAATACAATTCTGGATTACAGGAGAATTTTAGTTACATTAAAAATAATAAAATAGCTCGGGTTTTCGACAGACTTAGGTGCACCGGTAAAATTGGAAAAATGGATTATCCTGGTTTGATTTAATTTTTATAATAATAATACTAAAAAAAGACGCGTGGATATGTTCTGATAGTGTGTTTTGTGCGAGCGTGTCTATATAAGTTTTTAAAAAAGTGATTAGCATTGTTGTATTTTCCATCAACTCTGCAATCTGTGAGAGAAATTTTTGAAGGCAACGCGCCAACGGTGGTATTGATACTGATTGAACTGACACTGGTAATTCCAAAAAGTGGCAAACAACAATAATAGCAAAAAGAGCGTACTTTGTTCTAATTCGATTTCTATAGCTAAAAAGTCTTTATATGCTATTAAAAACGCATAGTTATAAAGTTTGATTTGAACAAAAATCTATTTTAATGCATCATGGTATTAAAACTGATGTTTTGAAACTTAATAGATGTGCAGATAGCCAAAAGATTACTCAGAAAGGTATATCGAAATAGCATTACAACTTAGAAACCTGTGAAATACTTGCTTTGAACGTGTGCTTGCGCTATTTAACAATATTTACATCGGAGTCAGAAGCTATTTTCGATGCATTAAAGTTCACCGAAAAAGAAAACCTCAGAAGAAGTTCAATTATGTGTGATTCATAAAACCTACACAAGTCATTGAAGTTTCTAGAATATTATAGTAATCTACGTCTAATAATTATTGATATACGTTAATAAATATTAAAATAAAGAAAAAATATGTAAATCACTTTCTATCGGGTGCTTAAACCCAGTTTAAATATAAGAGACGATGTTTTGGGCCATCTATAAGACTTAAGTTAAGTTGCATGAAATGATTGGCAAATTTAAATGTTAAATTCGCTGAATTAATGTCCGAAGAGTTTGTATTGAAGGCGATATAGTCCAATATACAAGGGCTGTTCCCTTTCCGATAAGCTTTATAAAATAATACACAATTTATTGCTAATACACATGTAATTATAAGTTTTCAAGGCATTCGTCTCCACAGTAAGTACATTCTTGCATCAATTTTTTGTAATCCTCCAGTGTTAGGTTCTTGACTTCATCCTTGAATGTGTCAGTCGCTCCTTCAGTTTATGTCAAACACAAGCCCCGTAAATTATTCTTTACACGTGGAAATAAACGAAAATTATTAAGTAACAGATCTGGACTATATGGCAGGTGACCTATTATTTCAATTTTTGGGCATTTAAATGCTCAATCTTGATGAACGATGATTGTTCCTCTTGGACATCTTTCGCGAACATTTTAAAGAACTTGAGGTAAACCAAGTGTAGTGTACCAGTCAGCATTAACGTTATGATGATCTTTCACAGCTATAGTAGAAAAATTTCAAGTAATTTCAGAAAATCTAACGACCCTCTTTTTGATTCGATATTTTCACAAACAACTAATGCTTTAACGAACTCATTCTCAAAGATCCAACCAGTTTTCTATTCTGGATAGTAACACCACACCAGAATTTCGGCGCCTGTAGGGATGTTAAACAGTAGATGAGTAATCGATTCTCAAAACGATATAGTGTAGGTCTGAGCTACGGCCTACAATGTGAAATTTAAAGAATCGGGTACAAAAATTTGTGTGTCTTTATGTGAATATAATACTTCAACTTTTTGAGTTGATGGAATTACAAGTTATATGCACTAAATAAGTTGGTGTTATCATAACTGTTACTAGCGGTAATAATATAAATTAAAAATATTTGATATTCAATATAAACGTACTATTAAGAAAACATATTCTATTAGGTTGTAAGTAGGCTAAAAAAGCCTAAAATCAATAAAAAGTGAATAATGACAAATAATACATACGAAAATAAAATACCCATGAAACGCGATTCTAATATGCAAAGAAAGAATCCTGATAACTAGCTAAAATTAACCACCTATTATTTCTGGATGTACCTACAAATTGTCAACTAAAAACTTAGGCTTAAAACTATATAAATTAAAACAATAAAAAATATGAAATAATGAACACTTACCTATATCTTAATTTAGAACAATAATTACTAATATGTATGTATAAATAGGTTACTACTCGTAAATCCTTTATATCATAAAAAATCGAAATATCTTAACATAATGTTCACTTTAATATTAATCACTGCCACTTTCTAAAGCTTCACCTACATTTCTCTTGTATGGTGTTCTCTGTATATGCGACAACTTTATTTCGAGGCTCTTGGGCTTCTTCAAAAAGTTATCCAATAGGTATCATAGAAGAATTTATTATATCTGCAATATGAACTACAATTTTATGGGGGCTAGCGGGCATACAATACTACGGATATAGGTCAATATAAATTTTTCTTGTCTCATTAAGATATTCCTTAAATAATGCTGTATGTATTTCATAGCTACGCGATATGGTCTACAATATTATATAAAACCTTGTATCAATATTTGATCGATCCCGGTAATATTTGCACTTTCCTTTTTATTACGGAAAAAAGTTTTAGCGGTGTTTCCATCATATGTCGACCCCTATCCCGGTTTATCTACAATTAGTCCCAATCTTGTCCTGAGTGCTTTTTGGATGATCTTTCTTCGATTTTCAAATGCTTGCTTGTCTTCCGTGCCTCTAATCTGCCACTTCTTGATGTTCAGTCTATAGGTTATATGCAACAAACATTTAAAGGACCCTATTCAAGCACGAAAAGAAGATATGCCAAAACGAATGACTGTTTGCATTCGCAGTTTTTTTTAGACTACTATCTATGTTCATTTCTTTAGGACTAGCTCGCATAAGTAAAATCTCTGTTACGACACGTTAGATGATAGATCATTACATATCTTGCCACCTATTATTGTCAATAAAGGGTTATGTGATACTAATATATGTCATATCAATTTTTATTTTAATCGGCAACAATTGCATAATTTACTCCTTAATGCTTTTGACTTCGTTGTTTACTAGTTGTACTGATTCCTTACCAAAGAGCAACTTAATCGGACTACAAAATTTGGTCGACGATGTTTTGGGATTTTGCCAAAGAAATTGTTTGTTCAGGGTATTCGCAGAACAACTGTATCGGGATGAACGATATTACAAAGAAGTATTCGTTACTATTTCCTCCTTTTATGAATTTCTGTTTATATTGACCATGACCAGCAGTGCCATCACATCTCCATTTAGATATCAATGTAAAAGACAAGATATCGCAAACTTTGAATGTGGATTGTAATGTGTCTTCCTGTAACTTGACTAAACATTGTATTATGTGATCCAAAATAGATTGCAATCGCATATCAGTATGCGACTATGTGATACAAATCTTTTCTTGTGTTGCATAACATGCTTTGTTTGCTAACGGAAAAGCATGATAAGGCGGATATAATTTAGAATGTTTCTCTTTGGCACTGTAGTAAATTATTTATATTGACTGGTTGTTAAATTAGCATTAATATATAAGGCCAAGCCTTGCTCTGAACTCTTTCGTTTTGGTGGTACTTCAGACAGCTCTCTCGCTTTTTTTATTCTAGTAGCTCACTTAGGAAAAGCCTGTGATAACTCCTGAACAGTATTGGCAGTATCCCTTTCCCTAGAAGTTTTCAAACTTAATTCAGCTGTATGAAAAATTTCTTCCGAATTTCGTTGTTGCATAATAGGTTGTACTTTTTGCTTTTCACTTCATTCACTACTCTCATTAAAGTTTTTCGCAGGTACACTTTTAGGCGAGCTTACTTTATTTAAGTTTTTTTTTATGTATTTTTGTAATTTGATTGCACATATCTTAAGGAAAATTTAAATTCTCATCTACCCAATTCCTATTTTTATTTAAAAATGTGTCTAAGCGTTTACCACTTTTATTCCATTTCTCAGAAAATCTTAAAGCAATAACTGAAATATGAGATTTTATTCGTTTAGGAATAGCTTCACCACATTCTTCTAAATGAACATCTTCTTATTGCGTTTTTGCTTTGTATTTCCACGCCATACTTCGAAGAGTTTTTGTTTTGAAATTGACGAACATATTCCAAAGAAATGAAAAAAAATGTAGTTTTCGACAATTTCCGAACTTTAAGCTTTTATATTCATAAAGATAACAAACTATTGTACATAAAATGATCAGTTTTAAATCTGTCAAAATATGCGTTTTTTTTAATTTAGTACTGTGAATATTATAGAATATTTAGATAAACTAGGAATTTTATGAATAAACAACACGTTAAAAAATATATAAGACAATTAATATTAATTACAAATTACATTACATGGTAAAAGACGATACCTTTTTCTGTAGCATTCATAGTTTATTTGTAACAAATAACAGTGTTGTTTAGTTGTTTGTATTTCTTATTAAAGCACAGCAACACGACTAAATGTCATAAATTCTGCTCTTGTATAAGGTAGATGTTTACACAGCTGTAATCTCTACCCTATTACAGTAACCTTGATATAAAATTGGACACTATATTCTTACAAGTGTTTTAAATAATATTTACATTGATTTTTTTTATAAAAGGGAAAGTTCAAAAATTGATTTTTGACGAGCTGGATTTCAAAAATTACACACTTTGAACTGGAGTCAAACTATCAATAATTCAACGTGTACAAAGCTTGTGTACCTCCAAATTCTTATATAAAATGACGTTAATTGCTTTCTCACCAAGCTGGAGGAGAGTCGCTTGACTGTAAATATGTTGGATCCTCCAATGATGTTCTGAATAAGGCCATTATTCTTTTCGGTAGCGGCCGATGCTTGGAAACTGTCGTTTAATATACAACGATGGCATTGAAATTCATTGTACCACAATTTTATGCTAACTAAGGAGCACAACTTGTCACCAAGTCCTCATTTGATTTCCTCAAAACGTTATTTACGGCTTAAGCTACATTTAAAGTGGTAAAAAATACAGCTCGATAATGTTCATTGTTCAATTCCATGATTTATTGTCTGCAAGCTTACTTTAAATTTTTGTATTTTATTAACCTTTAAGTATTTTTGTCAACCATCGCTATCATTATCATTAAACCTGTAAACAACTAGGCGTGAATGTCAAACAGAATTGATTGTGCAATATCATTCTGAGATAGACTATGTATAAAGTGAGCAGCCCTCGTATAATTGTTTAATAAGGATATTTTTAAAGCCAGTTAAATTTTATATCGGTCATTTGTATACGATTGATGTCGTGGACGAATTAGTCAGGTAAATTACATAGTATGTATTACATAGGAGAGTATGAATATCCCCTGGGGGAATGTACTTATAACAATATAGATTAAAAGTATAGGCCGTAATAAAGATTCAAAACTGCAAAGTAGAACAGAATCGAAATGCTTAACGCTCAGTTAAGGTAGACATACCAATTTGATAATATAAATTCTTGTTTATATGAATTTCACAAATTACTTAATAAAACTATAAATTTTTTATCTAGTTTAATATTATACAAATAAATGCACACATGCATTGTTTATCAATTTTCTATTGCACTTACAGATGAATTACCAATTTCATAATTAATCGTTTTATCTTGTAAAGTTAAGTCGGAAATGGCATAAATATTTTTAACTATATATATAACTATATATATATATATATATATAGAAAACTTATTTAAAATATTGAACTACAAAAATGACCTAAACAGGTATAAAGATTGATGTACGTAATGACGATAGCTAAAAGTATATAAATTTATTAAATAAATGTAATTATCAGATACTATGAAATTTATTTTAATGGGACAGTCTATTTGGGTGCGTCCGAATTCCTCTCTGTAGTTCAGTAATTGTTTTACGCGACAAAACATTGTGTGCGCCGATCAATGACGATACGCAATTTTCGTATGCTGTGTTTTAAATCGTACCAAATGCAGAGTATTCTATATAGTGTAGTATTAAAGTCAAATTCAGCAGCTGTGTTGTATTTGTCGTATTTTAGTAGTAATTACTAGAATGGCTATTGTTTTTTATTAGTTAGAAAAATAGCAAAACTGTTTGCAATCTTGGATTAATAATACTGCTACATCATATTGAAATTATAAGTTTACAACTCCACAAATAATTAAAATATCAAGAATTATTTCCACATCATCATGTTCGATAAATAAATACTGTTAGTACTAAAGACATAGCTCAGAATAAATCGAACAAATAAATTAAATTTAACTAAATTAGCTAATGTAATAAGCCAAATTTGTAGAAAGAGTTAATAAGTACTATTAAGCTATAAATTTAAAAATTAATTCAAAACATAGTAATGTTGTGAAATTTAATCACAAATAGATGAATTTCGACAAAAACATTGTATAAGACTATTTCATTATATTAAAGCTCTGCATTTTGAACACTAATTTAACAATTTATACATGAGCTTCAAGTGTTATCATATATTTCA
Source organism: Phrixothrix hirtus (assembly GCA_024586415.1). Lineage (NCBI taxonomy): Eukaryota > Metazoa > Arthropoda > Insecta > Coleoptera > Phengodidae > Phrixothrix > Phrixothrix hirtus. The sequence continues at coordinate 5,110 of JAHWXV010250799.1, read as the reverse complement.
GTACCTTCACTCTTAATTATGCCTTGAACATTAGATGGAGGTATATAGTCTGTTATGTATAATGGAGCTTGAATTCCAACATTTAGCGTTAATTGAATCGTTTATTACTTGTTATACGAATTAAACAAAATGTTGAACTTTTTCTTTTTTAATTACGTATTTGAAATTGGAGACAAGAATTAATTTATTCTGTTAATAACATCGACACTAAAATATGGTAGACACCCCATTGAATAAATTGATAATATATCTTTTAGGGTACTTTATTTCGCAACAAATACTACTACATTTACTATATTATTAAATTCAGAAATTATCAAACAAAACTATATCGCTACTTAAATAAATTTTAATAGTTTCCTCGCAAAATGAAAGATTATATACGTTATAAGGAATCAATAACTTAATATAACTAGAATGATATCGATTGAAAAATCAATGTTTTTGGTTCTAGTGACGAAATGATTGACACAAGGGGTGTTTGCGATAATTAAACCGCTTCAAATCGATCCAGTATTCCTTCTCTATCTTTCATTAATGGTTTTTTACAACGGAGATAAAACACTTCTATCGGTGTGCAATGGTTTAATTATCGTAAACGCTTAACATCTATGGGAATTATGTTTTTGAAACTCACGCTTAAAAAATATTTCACTTCTCATTTATTTTACAAAATACTTTCAATTCGAATATTTCCTTTTAACCTATTGTTTTCATGAATACATTATTATCTTTTAGTAAATCTTCTTGCTCAATAATTTTTGATACATTTAAATATTATTTGAACTTTGTCCTTGCGAGTACAAATATAGCTGTCCGTATAAAAACACAGGTTTTTGAGAACAATACGACTTTATTAAAGGACTTAATTGATTACTAATGTTCGAATTATGAGGAACTGTCGTCTTTTCAATTTGAAGAGGATACTCGTATAACCTGGTATAATATTGCGTCTGTCTTATCAGTAATAGCTTTTTAGATAAACTGGAATATTTTTTCGAAATGATGGCACAGCACAGTCCTTTTTTACAACCTTTGTCAATGCATCCACATCCTGTAAATTGAATTGTATTGAATGTATTCAGGATGGCACTAAGTAGACTAATGTATAATATTATGGTGAATACGATTCAAATTAAATACATTTTAGGAAAGTGTAATCATTACGATAAGGTGCGAGATATTTCAAACAGTGACTGTGATGATTATGATTTTTCAAAACCTTATTTACTGGTAAAGCTAATGAAAAAATGGAATGCATATTATTAAAACCTTTCGCGAGACCAGTATCTTTTTTAACGCTGATGCTCTATGAACTATTGTATAGTGGAAAAATTGATATTGTAAAGTGTATAAAATAGTAGCAGCAGGGAAGGGTATGTTAAATTTACCGATAATGGAATTGGTTTCCTATATTTAGCTGGCACATTAAAATCAGATAATCTGAATGCTGAAGATTTACAGAATACCCAAGAAATTGGCGTAAAAATGTTTGTCTAGCAATGTTTGTGTTACAGAAACTAAGGTTTGATGATCAAAACACGCAATATAAACGAAGAAAATTTGACAAACTTGCACCAGTCAAGGCATTCCTTGACGCATTTGCAAAGAAATTTAAAACTGCCTATTCATTATTTAAGTGCCTCAAAATCGACAAAAACTTAGAGAACATTAGAGGTAGGTGCCCAATAAGAAAGTATGTAACTAATAAGTCATATCATTATGATATAAACGGATATTACGTATTACATCATCAATATGGAAACCTTTTCCAGAAAACAACTTGATGCACCATATGCTACCATCAATTTAGAAGATTTTGCTCTTACAAAACTACCTGAGTCCGTTAGAGAAATATACAAAAATGTGTCGGGTTGTACATGGTTCTTTGAAATCTTCTTAATTAATCCACTTTTCAGTGCAGTTATCATGTTCTGCTGGTATCCCTATTGATTCTGGAATGTTTGGATTTCTTAAAGATCCTACTTGGATACCACAGACACTCTTCAACGTTAGTTAGTTTGTATGAAATTAAACAATTCTGTTTGTCTATGTCAATAACTAAACTGTTGGAAAACTGTGGTAGGTTCACTATAGTTTTTTTAGCAATTTAGGTATTCATACAGTAGGTATTATTCCCATCTTAATAATTAATCTTTGGAAATTTAAATTACATACTTAACTAGCTTTGCATAATTATATGTTCATCTATAGTACCACATAATCTATTTTCCCGATGACTCTATACATTAACTAATTTTACGTTCAAGACTCACGTTTCTGTTGGCTGCTAGAAGGACGGTTTTATATAAACACGGAATATTTCTATAGATTTATTTACCGGAACTTATTTACTTTATATCCTTTAAATTCATTTACCGTTGTTCTTTATTATAATAAACAATTATAATTACTTTCAAATACCATTTTTTAAAAACTAGATAATGTAAAATAAACCTTTCAGCTTTTAGATTTAAGGTTTCATAATACTTCCGGAGTATTCGAATCGCGTTTATAGAAGCTTTGTAATATTGGTAGTCTTCTAGGTATAACTTTTGCTGTGACAACATAAAAATATCATTATGAAATTTACTTTCACTTCATTTTTGCCATAATCACAATTCCTCAAAATAAATTTTCTTTAGATTATTACGTTAATTTAAAATTAATATGTGTATCGTTTTCAATTATCATAAGAGCTGTTTGTATCTAGACATATTATAAACTCTGTAATATTGCAAGAATCATTTATTATTATAAACGGAATATAGTTAAATGTGCAGTTCAATACTAATTAATTGGTTTACGCTTCCCATTCTGAACTAATTCAAGTTCATTGTATTTAGCTTGGTTATTTTTATTGTTTTATTGTAACGATTGGAAACATTCTGGTACGCTATTATAAGTAGTTGTTTATACTACTGATTAAAATTAATTACTGTTTTCATTCGGCGGTATGCCCATTCAATTTACCTCTGAGTAATGCTTAAATAATTAAATATTATGTATACTTTGTTATATTATTAGTTATACTCTTTGATTTCAATGCGTAACCCCTCTAGCTGTTATTATAAATTGACCTACCAACTGTATATCAAAATTTAGTGTGAAATTATTACAAAATTAAGAACAACATAATTATAAATTGAGCTCTTTCGCTTACCCTTCTAAATTGAAATATTAATTATTTTATGAGGTATACGATATAATTTAGGGATTTAGCATTCAAATTATTAGACAGTTCATTTAAATTCAATGAGATTTATTTAATATTTTATAATATAATCAACCAGTATGCTATGAATGCCTAAAAGGATCGGCCAATCTCTAAATTTGTTAAAAGGCAAATTATTTCTACGGTCAAACTTTATTTGATTATAACTTTATTTAACTATAAAGATTACTACTATTTGTACGTTTCACAGAATTTGTCGACTGTAATGCAATATTAATAATTCCGGCACTGCAACAGTTTTCATTTTTTGCCTACCCTTATTTAGTTCTAATTATGAATTTATGTCAATTACTGTTTAAATTTGTAACATTTGAATTCCGATAATAATTTGTTTATCATTATTTGTTATATTATAATGGAACAAAGACGTTCTGCAACCCTAAGGGCGCAGATTGAGTTATTTCCCTAACTTACAGTCTTACTCAGGCAGACAGTGGAGAAGGGGGATTCGAAGTTAATTATTAAACTAGCGAGGCTACGTCCACGAACATCGTTGTATGAACACAAAAAGGGGGGAAATCTTAATTGAGGAGCGCCACTTCGTTTGGAGACGTTAGGTTTTAAAATGGGAGAAGTGAAGCGCAAATATTGTGAAGTACTTACTATGTAAATGGTGAATCGTGCGCCTCTGGGTATATACTTCGATCAGTTCAATTGTAGACTCACAACTATAATCATTACATTAAATTGTTCATAGTAATTTACCGAAAAAGGGAATGGTTACTTATTCTAAGGTTCTTCTCGCTATGAAATCATGAGAGCTGGCTTCTATATGTCTCTATAATGAATAATTTGTAATACGAAAAGCACAATTCGTTAAACGGAAATCAATTAATTATATCATCATATCATCAATTATATGTGTGCATATATATATTTTTTATATATATATATATATATATATAAAACTGAATTTTTTAAAAATTCTGTCTAATATTTACAAAATTATCTCAAAGTCTATTTTTAACTTGACCGAAGTACTAGCTCCACAGAAGTTTATAAAAGAGGTTGTTGTAGAATCCTAAACAGAGGTTTCTGGGATTATGTGGTGTCAACGTTAGAGTAGGCGACCGTCACTTGCTTGTGGTGCAAGAACCCTGAATCTCCCAAATGAGTAAGGAACAGTAGCGCCTATGCTTTCAGATAATACCGTACCTTACTTGTATGGCACAGTTGGATCCTAAGTAAACGTTAAGAGATGATAACTGACCCAATTACAGTCCGCCTTTGAGCATCAATATGCCGAATTTGGAAAAATTCGATCACTTAGGGAACTTAAAATTGGGCAACTCTTCTATCTTGCAATTTAAATTTAACCTCAACAGAGTCCCTTTAAGCATGCACGTACTCAATTATATAGACAAAGGAACCGTTGTTTGCTAGTTTCTAGCTTCAATTAACTATCAGGAGAACTTTACTTGGGAAGGAGGGCGTAAAACGGAAATTGTTGGTAATTATCTTAAAAATACTGTCGTCTCGAAAGTTCTTTAAAACACCTTGTTACATTGTATCATATGGAAATCTCAATTAATTTTTATTCTATAACAAAGAAAGAATTTAAAATGTTATTTTCAATTCAATTACTTATAATTTTAAATATTTAATGTTATTGTTATTATCATTGAAATATTGACGAGATATTACCGAAAATGCTCAAGAAATACGTATACATTTCAATATATTATTATTATTGATTTTATATAAACAGAATACTCACGGCTATACTAAAAATTGGAAACCGCAAAATGCCGGCGAACACCAGTGGCTAGCACTGCTACCCGTTAATTTGCCGGCAAACATTAGGTGGCTCTGCATTCACGGTCTACTTCATTCTAAGTATGTTATTACTCGTGTTAGTAATACGAACACGCCGAA
>JAHWXV010250766.1:0-19933 GCA_024586415.1 Phrixothrix hirtus | reverse complement strand
TATATATATATATATATATATATATATATATATATATATATATATATATATATATATATATATAGGCTGGAACAATTTCACTATAATCTGATAACCGGAAGTACCACTTTCTCTTGACATTTTTTGGTTTTTCGCGATTTTCCCAAAATCAGTTCTAATGGTTTTTTTCATATTTATTGTATTTTAAAGATATTTAGTGCCCTTTCATACAATCTAGGCGGCTTCTTAGAAATTGTGCGTAACTCGAGTAACCGGAAGTACTTTCACTGTTATGTCTGAATAAAATAACTATGAAGATAGAAGCACTAGTTGAATAACAATTTATATTTGTGGTCATAATTGCCTCCGTGTGGTTAATCCATAATTTAGTTAAAATAAAATAACCGGAAGTACCTCTATATTTCTGTCATTTTTAGATATTTTCAAAATTTATCGTTTTTTGAAATTTTTTTTGAAATCGGCTATGATTTTTTAAAAATTTATTGTATTTCTTAGAAATTTAAAACCCTTTCACATATTCTAGGCGGTTATTCAGAAAATTTTCTGCAAATCGGAAACCGGAAGTATTTTCACTATTTCCTCTGAATAAAATAACTATGATACTAAACGCCCTAGATAAATAAAAATTTATACTTGAGGTCACAATAGCCTTTGTATGCAAAATCAAAAATTTGGTAAAAATGGAATAACTGGAAGTACCACTTTATTTCTGTCATTTTTAGATATTTTCCGAATTCTTCATTTTCACGGTTTTCTTGAAATCGGCTCCAATGATATTTTTAAAACTTAGTATATTTCTTAGCTACTTAATTTAGTATTATATTAACCAAGGGGTTTCGTTAATAAATTTTTGAAAATTAATTAACCGGAAGTACTTGGAGTATTAGTTGTGAACACCATATCTCAAAAACAAATCATCATATGAAAATCAAATACAATATTTAAGTTTTCTATCTTCCGTAGATGAGATGGCGAGAATTTATTTCAAATCGAATGACCGAAAGTGCCACTTTATTCTTGCGATCTATAAGTTTTTTTGCGATTTTCTCGAAAACGACTATAGCAATTTTTTGAAACTTAATACGATTCTTATACTTTTGTGATTCTTTTACGTGAACATAGTTATATTCCTGAAAAAATGCTATGAAGCAAAGTTATTGGAGAAAATCTCTGAAGTTAAGCAGTGCTATTCGTGCTAAGTAACTTGGATGGGTAACCGTTACAATTATCGTTCCCGAAATAAATGTAAAGAATATTTTAATCATTTGTGGACATTTACATATTTATATATCTACGTACGTAAGAGAAAGTCGTGTATTGTCTCACACAAGATTTTTATAATTGCATTAAGGGAAATATTTTGTGGTTATTTAATGAATATTAATTAAGAATTTCACTAATAATAAATTCTTGAAGGTTAAGAAACACGTTTAAGTAATAATTTATTTTCAATACTACTTTAATGTCTGCTCACAAATTATTTTGCCTAATATAAAGAAATCTCTTTATGTAAAACCATACAAAAATTTGCAGTTTATTACAAGGGAAAGACGAACTGCTATTTTAGAAGGTAACTCATCCTTTGAACACTAATCTCTTTTCTGTACTCACTCTTCAGGTTAAGACATTTTGCATAATATTGTATTTAATGTATATTTATTACTTTCTCTTACGTATATGAAGTATAGTATAAAGTTATGTTTTGAACCAAAATTCGATGTCCAGTTTTTAGCGGAAATATACGTTTTCAGGTCCTCTGAATCTGAAAAACATGCTTCTAAAAATTGTTCTGTGTGTATGTGTGTGTGCGTGTACGTGTGTGTGCGCGTGTGTGCGTGTGCGTGTGCATGTGCGTGTGCGTGTGCGAGTGCGTGTGCATGTGCGTGTGCGTGTGCGTGTGCGTGTGCGCGTGTGCGTATGTGGTCAATATATCACGAAAACCAAACGTCATAGAAAAGTAAAATTTTATATATAAGTTTACTACCCCCTTAGCAGTTCTGTTTAAGAATTTCATTAAAATCAAATGACCGAAAGTACCACTTTATTCTTGTGATTTTTAGGTTTTTTTGCAATTTTTTCGAAAACGGCTTTAACGATTTTTTTTAAACCCGCCACGTTTCTTGCGCCTGTTGTGCTATATTATATGAACTAATGGGTTTCTCGGATAAAATTTGTTGAAGTGAGTTGTTAAGAAAAATCTCTAGAGTTAAATAAGGTTTTGTCTGGCGAGTAACTTGGATGGGTGAGCGTACCAATTATTGCTCTCAAAATAAAAATGAATTAATATTTTAATGATTTGTGTTCATTATTTACATACTTAATTGCTTTTTATTCAAATCTATAATTTATTTTTGCTTTAAATGAGCTCAAAATTTAATTATAAAATTCTTAGTACATGTATGTATAAAGGAAATTATGAATGGATGAATTATTTATGCCTTTAAATTAATTTTAAAGTTTACAATTTAGGTGTATAGGAAAGTCACTAACGCCAATAAATTAAAATTAAATTTAAAATGTGTAAGAGAAAGTGATGTGTTGTCTCACACCAGATTTTTTGCCTTCTCTTATCTATATGAAATACAGGTAAAAGAGAAAGTATTGTTTTCGACCAGAATTTTCGAAGTCAAAATTTTAGTGGAAATACACGCTTTCAATTTTTGGTTTTTTGAGATTTTTTCGAAATCAGCTGTAACGATTTTTTTTTAATTTATCATGTTTCTTATAAATTTAATGCCCTTTCATATGACCTAGGCGGTTTTTCATAAAATTTTCCGTAAATCGAGTAACCGGAAGTAATTTCGTCGTTAAGTCTGATTAAAATAACTATGAAACTAAAAACCCTAGCTAAATGAAAATTTGTATTTAAGATCACAATCACCTTAGTATGATAAATCAAGAATTTGGTTAAAATCGGATAACCGGAAGTACCACCTGATTCCTGTCATTTTTAGATATTTTTTGAATTTTTCGTTTTTCCACATTTTCTTGAAATCAGCTCTAACGATGTTTTTAAAATTTATTGCATTTAAGACACTTTCATATAATTTAAGCGGTTACTCAGAAAGTTTTCTGTAAATGGAGTAACCAGAAGTACTTTCACTATTAACTCTGAATACATTAACTATAAAACTGAAAGCACTAACTAACTGAAAATTTATATTTGGGGTTACAACTGCCTTTTTTATCAAAATCAAAAATATGGTTAAAATTGAATAACCGTAAGTACCAGTTTATTTCTGTCATTTTTAGGTAATTTCCGAATTCTTCATTTTCACGGTTTTCTTGAAATCGACTATAACGATTTTTTTTAAACTTAATATATTTCTTAGCTACTTAATGTAGTTATACGTTAACTAAGGAGTTTCTCTTATAAATATTTGAAACTCGAGTAACCGGAAGTACTTGGCGTATTACTTGTGAACAACGTTTCTCAAAAAGTAACCATTATATGAAAATCAAAAACTGTATTTATGTTTTATATCTTCTGTACATGAAACAGCAAGAATTTAGTTAAAATTGAATTACCGGAAGTGCCACTTTATCCTTGCGACTTTTAAATTTTTTGGCATTTTCTCGAAAACAATTTTTTTGAAACTTGCTACGGTTGTTATGTCCTTGACATTCTTTTACGTGAACTTAGAGGTTTTCCTGAAAAAATGCGATGAAGCGAGTTATTAGAGAAAATCTCTGGAGTTAAGCAGGGTTTTACGTGTCCATTAACTTGGATGGGTGATCGTTAGAATTATCGTTCTCAAAATAAACGTAAATAATATTTTAATTATTTGTGAACATTTGCATATTTGTATAATACCTATGTACGTAAGAGAAAATGTATTAATTCGTTGGAGGACTTCTTTATTATTCGTTTAAACAATAGCCCTGCTAACTTTTAAAAAAATACTATTAATTGTTGGACCTACTAAATAGCATTTTAAAAGGTTTGATGCAGGAACATTTTTGAGGGACTGGAGCGATTTAAACAACTTTACATTATTTTTCAATGGTAAGAATTGACTCCACGTACGAACACAACAAAATGAGAATATCACTGAGGGATGAATTAAGTTCATTTATTGAGATTCCATTGTATTAAAAATTTGAATACATAAAACAGCATTCTGTGTAATTACATCATATAGTTTACAATAAATTACAACGTAGTTGGTACATATGTACGTGTGCGAAGAAGTGTGAGAAAATCATATTTTGAATAGTTGCATTTTTAGAAAAATTTCCCGTGACTTCTGGACAGATCCCAGCCACTTTACCACCTATGCCAGCGAGGGTGGTAAAGTGGCTGGGATCTGCCCAGAAGTCTCGGGTTCGATCCCCGTCCGAGGGAAAGTTTTCTAAAAATGCAACTATTTAAAATATGATTATCTAATACTTCTTCGGATTTGTATATGTTTCTGTCGACAATTACGCAGTTCGAACTATATTATTTAATTTATACACAATAACCTTTCAATATAATAATTTATATTGAATTTTCTCATTACATGTGTACGTGTATAAAGATCTTTATAAAGGAATTACCCTCTATGCTCTGTTATTATAATTTAACATATAGTCTGAATAACGAAAATGAATAATATACGTAAAAGAGAAGTTTGATAAAATACATTCAATAATTGTGTAAACACAGGTAAGTTTACGAAAAATCTAAGCAATATGATTAAATATTTAGTTTTTGATATGATGTATGATTTGTATCTTTGAGGAATACCAGATGTTATTTATGCATTTTGGCGACTATGCTTTTCAAAATGTCCCATGTATGAGATGATAGACGATATGGGAGCTTGTCATGTAAAGAAATAAAATTAAAATAATTCCAGTAAGCGGCAATCAATTGCAGCTTTAAACTTCAGGTACCCAAAGAAGTTTAGTTGAAGAAGAATCTTTTTCAAGCACACGTGGCAAAATATTGAATCTAAACTACTATAGGGGAAAAAAGGCGTCATAGATAGAAAAAATGGTTTCAGCAACGGGAACCTCTGCTTGATGTAATTAAAGTTTGATTCAACGAAGGGAAATCCCTGGAATACTCAGGACAGCAAACAGACTCACCTAGCTTTAACATTGCTGTAATACTCGATCATTTGATAGCCATCTCAGAGTATAATATTGCATTTATGCCGTGTCCGAATTGCAAGCTTGCATCAAATACTCCAAATATTCTTATTCCCTCCAAGTTTACAATTTTAAGAACAGTTTTAGATAGAATTTTAGTAGAATTGTGTTAGTGATAATAACTTCAAATTAGCATGCATTAACGTATGAATTTAAAGAAATTCAGACATAGAATTAAACTTCCCATTATATTTTCATCACTATTGGTCTGTACTTAAAATCCATACTCTACATCAGCGTTTCTTAATCTTTTAATGCCCATTTTTATCGTGGAACACGTGGTTTGTTTCGATAGTATGTTTTTAATGCAACATGCAATATACGTAAGTTTTGCGAAATCTCTGAGTGACCTTTTAGTATCTTAGTACTGAACACATTGTATATGATTTGATAACAATAACAGAACAGTTGCGCTCTAAATATCTATTTTAAGTCTATAAATATTTCGCTTGCATAACTTACCAGAAGAAGCAACAGAAGTATTCAATGCCCTCTAATAGTAACCTAAGTTAGATTAGTCGTCCTTTCGCATTTTTGTCAGTGACATAAGCATTATGTAAAAATCAATTCTTAATAACAACTATAGAGAGCACAATTTAATTGTCAATTCTCTCAACTAACATCAGACTGTTTATACAATTTATGTTAATGATACGGCAAGTTAATTCAGCGAAAACCTTGCTTACAGTAGTATAATATATACCGAAGGACTAAAGTGCTGCTTTTAATCCCGAGAGGGAAATTTATTTCTTGAGTGATAGCGGCAGCAATAATTTTTTGAGGGATTAAAAGGCACTTTAGTCCTAAGATATACTTTTTGCACTTTCGAATAAATTGAAATCAAAAAGGACAAATAAAGTAAAATAGCGTGATTGTGACATTGACAAATTGCTCAGGTTATCAATGTAGTTTCATGGCAAATGCCACTTAAATTTTATTTACGAAGCGTTATAGTAACGTTTTTAGCAATGATGCAATTTTAATTGATTAATTTTTTGTTGCCATGGATTAACCCTGTTTATGCGCGCTTAAATTTTACCGTATTTCTCTCTTTCATACAATATTTTTTAATACAAAGTAATACTGCGAATGTCGACAAAAAATTTACTTACTCGATTTTTAATTGAAGATAAAATATAGCTAAGTGCAATTAAAATACTATGCATTCATTTAATTAATACAACAATCCTTTAATAATTTAGAAACGTATACCTCGTGATTACAAATGCTCATTTAAGTAAAATTTTGGAATAATAATTATAGCAAAAGCAGAAGAACGGTACAAGTTGATAAGGCAGAAGACAGAATTGTTTTTGTGTATCTTTTAATATTAATTCTTCAGTTGTTTAAAATATAATGTCAACTAAATTTCAGCGTTCTCAGAACAAACTCTGCCAACTTAAACATCAAAGAAAGTAAATATCTTCTGTAGTCCATTGCTTGCAGCTCTAAATTGATACTAAAGCTGTAATTATGGAATTAAACGCTACTAAAGACATTTTTAACTCTGAAATTAATTTTATAAAAGAAGTTTTATATCAAAACAATTATACGCGTAATCGTATAGGCAGCACTATCTCGAAACTTGAAAATCACAATCAAAACAACATTAAAAACACTAGCACTACTTATACGTTGTCACAAAGGTATTACCACTCAGCTTTCTTTTGAAATATTTGTAGAAAATAAAATAGGTTACTCTTCCAATTAAAAAATGGACATTTTTGACGTTATTAAATTCTTTTAAGCCCTTATTTGAAAATCGAAAATCGTTGCATATGATAAATTTTGTATACCACTAACATTGTGACATAATCCGTTACAGATGTTGAATAGAAAATGATGAATGTAGTTCCCGACATAACAAACTATAATAAAGTATGAAATTATACTTCGTGAAATATAAAATTCGTCCATCCTAAAAATTGGTTGTATAATAAGTTATTATTTTATCAATTAATTAAGTCAAACCAATTATATTTAAATTCTTAATTAATTCTTACATGTTTCGATTTTATCAGAAAATCATCGTTAAAGAAAAGAACTAAAATATTTTAACAACAAATTTAAATGAAAATAAACTAAATTTAAATTTACATACCTAGTTTTACAATTATAAAATATGTCAAAATTCAAAATTAAAAACAATTAAGTCTCAATAAAATAAATCAATGGTTACAAAGTTATTAAAATTAAATATTTGGTAAAAATGAAACTAATTGATTAATAATGTTTTTAATTTGTTAAAATATTATTAATAATAAATTGTAACAAAATATTTGTCGGAGGAATAATTTCATTTAATAAATTTTTATTACTGTGGATTTTAAAAAAGTTAACATAAAAGGATTCATAATTATTTAATAAACAGTATCTGTCCAAATTACTTTTGATAAATATAAAAATTTTAAAATTTTAAAAAGTAATTTGGACTAAATACTTAAGAATTCTTCTATATTAACTTTTTTTAAAATTCACAGTAATAAAAATTTATTAAATGATTTGTTACAATTTATTATTAATAATATTTTAACAAATTAAGGACATTTCATTTTTATCAAATATTTAATTTCAATAACTTTGTAACCATTAATTTAGTTTATTGACATTTAATTGTTTTTAATTTTGAATTCTGACATGTTTTATATTTGTAAAATTAGGTATGTAAATTTAAATTTAGTTTACTTTCATTTAATGTTGTTGATAAAATAGTTTAGTTCTTTCCTCTGACGATGATTTTCTGATAAAATCGAAATATGTAAGAATTAATTATGAATTTAAATATAATTGGTTTGGTTTAAATAATTGATAATATAATGACTTATTACACTTCGTGATTTACTTAATATTGATAATAAACATGTACTTGACCTGCAACAACATATTATGACGTAATTTTTATTTAAAATTAAATTTGGACCTTGATTTAAAATTATAAAGAGATTACGTCATTTATAAACACAATCTCATTATTGAAATTAAAATTAAAGATAAATTACTCCTAAAGATTTCAAACGTTATTGTGATTTATCTGATTACGTATTGGTATAAAAACACGTGTTAACATGTCTTAATGTTAAATGTATTCAGATATGTGTGTGATTTCCATAAATTATAAACACTCGAATTCTTTAGAAATGTGGTTCAAACTACAGGATTTAATAAGTTAAGATTATTAGGATCTTACTTTTCATTTAAAAGAGTTGCTCAAAATGCTGAAGAACAACACGTACCCTAATTATAATAGAAACTGTTCAATAATTTATTTTACGTTTTAATATTTCTCAAATAAAAACCTTTTTGAAAAAGATTATCCCTTTGGGATACTTGCCTGAAACTTTTGTAAAAGTTTGAGATAAATTGAGTAATAAATACATAATTTCAAATTATGTACATAAAGTTGCTAACATAGTAATTTATTTAATAATTGGATTTTGGTCCATGATGCATACAAAGGATTATTAAATATGGTATAAATAAGTAGATCACATAGTATAATTCATAAATTATTTTATGGTATTAAAATTATCTACTAGTTTCATCTATGAAAATTAGGCATTTTCAAGATGGATGAAAATTAGCTACAAAAATATTTAATAATTTAATACAAAATATTATACAAGTCAAAGATTTTACCCAATCGTGTCAAAAAGGATTAGTGGATTATTACTAATCCTTTTTAACATGATTAGGTAAGATCTTTGACTTGTATAATATTTTATATTAATTTATACTTAACATATGTTTGTAGCTAATTTTCATCCGTCTTACAAATGCCTAATTTTCATAGGTGAAACTAATAGATACTTTTAATATAATAGAACAATGTATGGATTAGATTATATGATCTATTTATTTATACTTTATTTATACCTAGTAATTTATTAAATAATATTTCTCAATTTTTTACACAAGATGCATACAAATAGTATTTCGAAAGGAAATGCATGTGTCTTTATTTTTTTCAATAACGCTTTTAGTTCAAAAGTAATGAAAACAAAAGCAAATTAATTGAATTAATTTAACGCATTTTCTCTTACAAGCGATAATACAATCTTAATAACTCGGTTTTTACCGTTTTTTGACAAATTTTATTTCCTCAAAAAACATTGAGAAGCTGAATAATAAATGTTTGAATAAGTACCAAATCTAATTTAATAACTCGAGCTCTTTTATCAATTTAAATTCCGTTGAATCTTTATCAATACACGGTGCTCGGCTATAACCAACTGCAAAGACCGATAACATGAGTAATACTGGAATAAATGTACGTGATTTCGCATACATTGACATGAAACTTCTGACGACGAATATTGCATAACAGAAGTTCTGAAAACGTTTTACAAGAATTTTCTAAATTCGATTGTGCCCAAATTAAAGCTGTTTAATTTTCTTTATTATTTATTTGTAATGTATGGGTCGTGTGGTTAATATTTTTGAAATCATTTGAAAGCAACCCTAACATTATTTTTTCAAATAGCACTCCATACACATTTTGTTATAATTATGTTGGGCATTTTTTAAACTTCATAAGTTTGTCGATATTTAACCGTTGTGGGATTAGCATTTGTCTGCGAAAATGTATCATTGCGGGTGTCTGTTTAAAAAATGACAGCAAGCTTACTTTTCCAAGTGTTAAAATGAGATTCAGTGCACAGGTACGACACTTACCTCTTGACCACAAGAAAATTTATTTATCGTGTACATAGTTGTGATTTATCAAATTTGTAGAACAATTAAGAGTAAAAACTTGATTTTTCAAATGACACCCTGTATATTTTATTTATTTACTCATTTTCAGCAGGTGATTTTCTCTTAATAATTTTGTATACGTAAAATGAATGATTTTGGAAGTAAACATTTTTTTCAAAAATTACTCAAATCTCGCTGATAGCATGAAACAGAAAATGTAGCAGTTATTTTTGTGAAACGCAAAAATCTCCATTATGGATGTTTTGAAAATATCGAGTAAATAAAAATATTAAAAAAAAGTCGTACAGAAATGTAGGAAAATTAAAAAGTACTTATTAACACAAAATTAATAAGAAAATACAAAATGTATTCGCCATGCGGACCTCGTTGCGCTATGAATTCCTCAATTCATCTTAAAAACTAATCATTCACATCCTCCAGAGTAATTTGCTGAATGCCACCACAGAACGTAAGCCTTGCCCTGTATTGCATGTCTTCTATGGCAGTCACATCAGTTTCATTAGCTCTACTATGCATATAACCGTTAAGAAAAAATCTAATTTTGTAACATTTGTAGACCTGGTTGGCCTTACAAATTCTGTATTCAAATAATTTCTGACAATTCGACTACTATCCGCTCGTGTTTCATCGTAATTAAAACACATCCGGCTCAAAATATCAAGAGGCAAATCAGCAAGGAACCACTGTATGTAATTTTGTAGAAACTCCAAATAACACTTTCCAGCAAATGGAGTATCGACCAAATGGTCACCAAGAACTGTACTACCCACTATACGACCGTAAACGTTTGCGACTATCGATGCTGATGGTCTAACACTCATGTAACGTGATGGTTGTAACAGTCACCCATCCAAGTTACTGGGCACGTGAAAGGCTGCTTAACTCTGGAAATTTTCTCTGATAACTTCCTTCAACGTATTTTTCAGAGAAACCGTTAAGTTCGCATAAAAGGGAATTAAAGACATAATAACCGTAGCTTGTTTCTAGAAAATCGCATAAAAAGTTAAAAATTCCAAGAATAAAGTGGTACCTCCAGTTATTCGTAACTAAATTCTTATCATTTCATGTGCGGAATAAATATAGAATTTCATTCATAGTTTTCGAGATACCTTGTTCACAACTAATACTTCAAGCACTGCCGGTTACTCGATTTTCGAAAAATCATTAGAGAAACTGCTTAGTTAATATAAAATGGAATTTAGTAGGTAAGAGATATACTAAGTTTTAAAAAAATTGTTGGCGCCGATTTCAAGAAAATCACGAAAAACAAAAATTTGGAAATTATCTAAAAATGACAGAAATAAAGTGGAAATTCCGGTTATTGAATTTTAACCAAATTCTTGATTCGGCATATAAATGTAGTTATGACTAAAATATAAATTTTTATTTATCTTGACCTTTAGTTTCATAGTTATTTTATTTAGAGTTAACGTTGAAGCTACTTACGGTTACTTGATTTACAGAAAATTTTCTCATAAACAGCCTAAATTACATGAAAGGCCATTAAATGGTTAAGAAATGCAATAAGTTTTAAAAAAATTGTTAGAGCTGATTTAGAGAAAATCGCGAAAAAAGAAAAAATCAGAAAATATCTAAAAATGACAGACAGTTGTACTTCCGGTTATTCCATTTTAACCAAATTCTTGATTTAGCATAAAACAGTAGTTAGAACTTCAAATATAAATTTTCTTTTATTTAGGACTTGTAGTTTCACAGTTCATCTATTCATAGTTAATGGCAAAAGTACTTCCCTTTTCTCGTGTTACGAACAATTTTCTGAGAAACCGTCTTAATTATATGTAAGAGCATTAAATGCCTAAGCACTGCAATAAATTTAAATAAAATCTTTTTAGCCAATTTCGAAAAAATCGCGAAAAAGCAAACAATGACAAAAACAAAGTAGCACATCCGGTTATCCAATTTTAGTGAAATTGCTGCGGTTGCGTTCCGGGCGGATATAAACTTAAATACAAAATTCTGTTTATATGCGGCTTTTCGTTTTGGAGATATCGTGTTCACAGACACATGCACACGCGCACGCACGCTCATACACGCACACGTACACGCACCCGTACCCGCACACTTACACGTACACACACAGGCCCACGCACATAGACTAAAATTTTTGTTTATGTACAGCTTTTTGCTTTGGAAATATCATTTCCACAGACACACATACGCACGCACACAAATATATGCATGCACGCACACGTGCATGGGCATGCGTACAGGCACGCGCATGTGCCCACACAAGCGCACACACAGAGACGAATTTCCAAAAATATGATTTTCGTAGTGAGGAAACCCTAAAATGTGCATTTCCACTAAAATTTCGAACGAAAACAATACTTTATACTATATTTCAAATGGGTAAGAGAAGGTGAAAAATTGTTACTTTGCTGTAGGATATCTCGATTCCATAGACATAAATTTGATTGAATAAAACGATTGTCCTGAATTAAGCTTTGCATAAACTGGACGTAGTAAGCATGAAATCTATTTTTGCAAACAGCTCTAAAAACGCTATTTTGACCAATATCAAATGGCATAATTTGTATAAGGATCTCTGTTTTTCCATCGCCAACTGTTAATAATTATCGTCGGTTGCACGTTTCCTCCTTCGATACGTTTTATACTGAACCCTCCCCGTACATTCAAATTTCTCCTGAACTTCTCCAAAATCCTTGGCTTTGGAGTGTCTTCTGTTTGGATATTTTTGGATGTTAATTCTTGACGTTAGTAGCGAATTTCCATCACTTTCTCTCAATGCATAAATTATATTCCCAGTTGATCCGTGGTTAGTTTCATTTTTAAATAATTTAACTAGAAATTCCGTGTCCACAATAAAACAGTAACAGTCAAATGACAATAACTTTGGCGTTTAACAAAAATAACTGATAGCACACATGTTTCCAGAGCGATCTTTGAAAAAATTGTCTATTATTTCCGAAAGCATTTAGTCATATTGCCTCGAATGAAAATCAAAGGAGATCTACTGCCAGAGGCAACAGCACCCATACCATAACCCTCACAGTGCGGTGCACATTTCTTGCGATTAAGTATTGAATTCTGTGCTTTTATAGCGTCTTCGTCTAACATTCAAACGGCTGTCATGTATTCTAAAATAAAATCTTGAATCATCACTAAAAATGTTTTGATAACACTTTCTATTCCACTGAAATATCTCTCTGCACCAAACTAAACGTTGTTGCTGGTGTAAGGAGAAGCATTAAATGTGGTTTGTAAGAGGGCAAACTAAAAGATCGAATTCGGTGATAAACAATATGAAGATTTACTGGACGGCCTCACCTTGAAACCGCTTGTATGCAATAGATCTGATTGTTGAAAAACGCTCTCTAACAGCTAGCAGTCTTAGGTAGCGCCCCTAGTGTGCAACAGTTCTTCTTTGCGCTCCTGCGTCTCTTCGGAATCGGCGTTCTTGCCCTTATTAGAACCACCCGCGACAAACTGTAGTTACCGTTACATGATTTCTGTTTAAGCAGTTTGCGATTTCTTTAGATGAAAAACCGCCTTCACACAAACCAATAATTCGACCACTTCCGCAATCGTTCACTTGCCCATAATTTGCATGGCGTCTTACTCTAGCCGCTGTAACAAACTCAGAACTGGTAAAATTAAATTAGAAGACCAAAAATTTAAAAAGAATTCAAGACTATCGGTGAAATGTCACTTTAAAATTACCAAGTGAAAAATAGAAGAAACGTTGTTTAAATTACGCCTGCTTGTTCAAATCTTTCCAAATTTTAATAATTAAATAATTTTCAATAATTAAAAGATTCTGCCAAATTTTATCAAAAAATCGTAACGCCTTCTAGACAGTGCAGTTACTATGCCACATAGTATATTTAATTTTATACGCGGCTCGCGATTTCGTTGATAATCGAGGTGTAGGTAGAGTTTGATTAAATCCATTGCTACCGACAACTTATGATAGTTCCGCTGTATTGGGATGTTGGTATTTATTTAGTTCCTGTGCCATAGCTTGGGAAGGAACATCTTCAGGCGATTTATTATGAAGTTACTCCACACACACGCGTGCACATGCACACGTATACACAATCGCACGCGTACGCGCGCTCAATCACATACGCACGCATGCGTTAAACCGCGCGTTACTCACTAGTACGACAATAGAAAAGACGCTGCGTACTTCTTCTTTGTCTTTTATAAATTTCGGTCGCAGTTATGATAATCCTTTCTTGCATTTATCTATCGGAGACGTACATTTTAAACTATGTCTTTCTCATTTAGTTTTTGCTTTTTAGAAAATGTTCGTTTAAATTCTCACCTTGGGATTTAATCCATTTATAACAATTATGTGAATTTGTTTTGTCAGAATATCGGTCGTAACTGCTAGAGATGTTCCTACTTTTAATGTTAAATTTTTACTAACTACAGGAAATGTGTTCCTTTGGAGCCACGTCCATCAATCTTATTTTCTAAGTATATCTCTACTAAAATAAATTTCCGTTAAGGATTTCCTTTATTTTTGAATACTGGAGGCAAATTATTTTATATTTGAAATGATATGTAAGCAACATTACATTACAATTTGTCGTGACAAGTCACCCCTGTTTTTACGTGCCAGGCAGTTTGTACCAAACATCCTCGCTTACATGTTTTAGAATTTGCAATCAATCTTAACGTTAATGTCGTTTACCGATGTATGTATGGTATAAAATCCTACAAATTTCACAGGGGTGCTCTCGATCGTATGTGAGTTATTTTCCTTTTTGTGTTTTGGAGATTGTGGTCCCTTCTACTACAATGTCTGCTGTTTAATTTTCAAACGGTAGCCGTACGCCGAACTCTTATCACTGGTGGTGATTCTTGACGTGAAATTTTGGCCATTTTTATCCTATTACCCAGTGTTCAAGAAACTGAGCGTTAACTTAGCAACGACGCGATAAAGACTATGAAATCGGATACACCACCTGATGATTGGCCAAGTGGTGAATTATCGACTATCACCTTGATAGTGAGCTAACTATATCAGCCCCGTCTCTTATAATCCCCTACTGCATACGTCCCCATTTGAAGCTACTTCATTGGCATTGGTGCAGTTTAAGAGATCTTTCTTCCTGAACTTTCGAATTTAATACAAATTTTTATGTTTAACCTAGATTTAATTTTGAGTTTCGTTTTCAAATTACAACTCAATTACAAGCATAAATCAAAATGTGGGCGTATCGATCCGATTTAAAAATTTATTCGTGGAGGTGGTGACTCATGCGTGCTATGTGGTGTAGCTCTGAACTTTTTGAACGTTTTACGTAATCATAACATAGGTACAAAGTTAGAAAATACCTACGCAAATGAATAACGAAGGATGAAGGCCCTACCCACATATAAATTTCAAAAAGCAAGGAAACACTGGATGATCATATCCGTATAATTTCACTATCGGTACTTCTTTGCTTTATTTTCAAGTTTATTTCAGAAAAATAGCATTAAGGAAAAATTCTTTTCAAGCGGAGGTTTAAAATAAAACATTTTGAAATGTCAGCCAAATATATATTAAATTAAGAATCTTCACAAACGATAACTTGGCTCAAATTAATAAGTTTTTTAAATTAATTTATATTTTGAAGCCTTACAGTGTAATTGACCCTCTGCAAAATATTTACGACGTATTTTGGTATTTGCAAGCAATTTAGACACAAATTTAATCTTACAGAAGCATTTTCTTTTTTAATTAAAAAGTTACATTAATTTAAACAAGAGGAGGTGATAAAAAGCTCAATTTTCACGTAATAATTGTGTGTACTCAACTGAATCTAAAAGATGACCTACTCGTATATAAGTATTACGAATTTCCATTATCGTGAAGTAAAAATAAATTAATTAACTGCCTTGCCGCAGATTTATGCCATGGAACTTCATTGTGAGGCACGTGCCTAAGGGATGATTAACGTTGTAAACTAATTTTAATTAACGATTACAAAGAAGTTGATCTAACAACCCATCGATTAAAAAATGTATACTACAAATTAATTTATAACAAAGTTAATTTAACAAATTATTCTAAAATATTAAGGCATAAAATGGCTATAAAAGCGCCATTGGGCCAACTTTTGTAGGAGTGCTTATTCTGGATTTTTTTTATAGCAGTCTTTAGCTTTAGGCGTCAAAGTTTGCTTGTAAGCTCTATTGATTTCTAATTCGTTCTTAGTTGAATTACTTCTTGGCTGTTACTTCATTTTGAAATGTATTAAGTACACAAAAGAATTTCCTTCAGGGTTCAGTATTGATGGGAATGTATTTTTGGTTTCTCAATTTTATTGCGTATTTTATTAATGAACCTTAATTATTAATATTAAGTCATGTAATAATTTATATTTGAATATAATTAGCTTGCCGATTCGTAAATTATTTATTATAAAAATGGAAATGCAACAATATCTGAAATATGCACTTTTTCTCGAAAATAACATATTTAATATAAGATGGAAAGAACGATCTAATTATAAGGAAAGTTTGATCAAAATTTAATACAGTTCCTTTGAATGTACAAAGACGTACCACAATAAAAAATTTAAATTATAAGAAATTTCAATGTATTTCTAAAAAACGTAAGATCAATCCATTTATTTTAAACAATTATGAAAAAGTACAGCCTGCTTCAAAAGACTTACATTGGAGAGTGATTAAAGAAGCATATGTAAACACAATCCATTTCCAAACTAAAACGTCCAATTATTTAATTTCACAAATTACTTAGAATCTAATCCGACCTTATTCAAAACTAATCATGCACTGTACCGACCGAAAATTATTGGTCCCAAGGGAGATAAATAAATTACAGAAGAAGTCTATGCCTCTTGGTGAGAGAATCGGTTTAAATATTTTAGGGTTTATAAAATCAAAACATTAATGGTAAATAATTTTTATGCATAGATACCAAATTGTTTAATGATTACTGCTATTTCAATAAATATATTTTATTTCAAGTTTTAAAACAAAACAGTAAAACAGCTTGTATCATATGACAGGTTAAAATAAAAATGGCAGGACTCTATAGTATCAATGCTGATACACGACTGATATGTGGCGTTCAGCTGCGGAACTTTATAAAGTTAACATTTGAATTTTAAACAGCTGTTGTAATAGACGACTTACTCATCCATATTCTGCCAATCATTCACAACAACGTTGCGTTCATCTATAAGTTTGTTGATGGTTTGACCAAACAGAAAATATTTTGATTCTTTTTAATTGTTGCCATATTATGTTAAAATTCACTAGGGAAGAAGAAGACAAAGGAACTGGTTCCATTATTAGACACGAAAGTAATTTGATATGAAAACAACCAGTTGAAATTACATTACATTACATTACATGAATTATCGCCCAAATCACTTAACTTTCCCAAAAAGAAAAATAATAGTAGGGCCAAAAAAAACGAGTTTGCAAAATCTCGCATCCTGCATCCTTGACGAATAACTTAAAAATTATTTTAAGAAATGCTTCTAAACAACAGTTCCCCAAAAAACTTATGAAGACTATACAATCACATCTATCCAACCTTAAATGTAATGTTATTTATAAATCACTGTCTCGATGATCAAGTCATGTATTTTAGGCAAACGTCACAATTCCTTGAAATACTTGTTCAATAGCACATCACTGATGTAAGCAATAATATAGAAAAAACTGCACCCTCTAATCGTGGTATCTCACTCAAGTATTATTTTAATTTTGCTAACGCAAAAAGTGCTTGATCATCAATGGATTACCCAGCTGTTTTAAATTATCATTGATCGAGTCATAGATAAATCGAAGAGCTGTCAAACAATTATAGACATCAGAACCAACTTAGAAAACCTATTCTCACAATTTTACTTACCTAAGGTATATTAGACATATTTCGTTACCATACATTTTTAACACGTTTCTGAAAAATACAATAAAAGATTGCAAGCAATGTATATTAGACCAAAAAAAAACACCAAATCGAACAATTTCAATGATTTCTACAGGCTGTTATAAAATTCATGATAATTAGGTACCGCTGACTGGGCCATTTATGCAATTTAATATTCAATTAATTGTCAGAAATAACTCAAAGAGGTTGGGAAACAATAATAAGATTTAGAAGCAGTGTAGAAAACTAATTCTCATAATTTTACTTATTTATACGTCTACATTTTGTTAGTATAACTTAATTGTGACACTTTTTAAAAATTTTACGAAGACTCGCCGTAGATATTTTAAAATAAAATATATGTGTATATTAAAACGAATAAAATCAAAATCATACATCGCTGTAAGTATAAATTCTTAAATGAATATTCGCAGGACCAACTGGTTAGATAAACAATTAGGTTTATTAACATTCATGAATAATAATTGACGCACAAGAAAATATTTATAAGTCATTTTTTCTTGCACATGTTTAGTAGAACCTAATATAATAATATATTATAACTAAATCGCAAGTCCCTGTATTATATTTAAATTTTGACGAAATAATATGCAAATTTTAAATAGAGTTCCTAAACAATAAAATGAAGTTAGTTTGGCTAGTGAAAATTTAATAATTGATTTACTTTAGAGGTAAAATAAAGAGCATGTTACCTGTTAAATAAATTCTGCGTTGAAAGCAAGACGATTGTTTATTGATTATATGGGGTATTTCACAGTTAAGACAAAATATCTCAGTGCGCCATTCGTTGGTGAATTATAAGCAGAATGGTTCGTATAAATATGTGTCTTAAAATGGTGCATTTCCGAAGACTGCGTATTAAAATTTCTTGAAAAAAGTTTTTATTTTAATCATATTTTCGTTACATAAGTTATTATTGACGATCAGTTTTAATATATTCAGAACTCAGTATGTGCGAAATTTTGTTATTTTACAAAATTTCGTTGTTACAATGAAGTTTTTAAATCAAAAATGCGTTTTACGAACAATACGAAAATACTTTTTTTATCGTAAATTATCATTTTGCAAAAGTATATTAATATAGATTTTACTCAGGAAAAAATGTAATGACATCTTAGTATCTACCTCATTACATACGTCTCTCATTGAACTGACACATAAAAAATTGAGAATTATATGGCATACCTATATTTCAAAAGCGAACAAAATAAACGATTTTTCCATGCTAGGTACGGTTTCGTTTAAAATTACCCAATAAATACCTCCTAATGTATTTTAGCTTAACTAGGAAACACACTGTATAGAAGCTGCCGTGATGAGGGAATTCGAAAACAAGGCCTGACATGTATGTTGACTCTTGGCCCACGACGAATACCTGTGTTGTCATTGAATGTTTTACGTAGACGAAATTCAAACTTAAATGTTACCTGTAACTTTAGTTCAATAGATAACGGAATAGAAATTACTACATAGTAGCAGTACTACTTCAAAACCAATGATACAATATACGTTATGTTATGAGGGCCGCTATTTTAATTTCGGAATGGAAGATACCAAACATACTTAGAATTAAAAAAATTATTTTATTACTTTTCAAAATAATCCTCTTTAAACTCTATATAGTTTTTCATGCGACTAAACCAATTGTCATAGCATTGTTTCCTCTCAGAAATCGGCACACCCAAAATTCCATTCTTGAACGCTTCAATTGCGTCGTCTGTTGTTGAAAATAGTTGACCATGCACGCGATGTTTGAGTTTTGGAAACGGGACTATAAGGAGGACGAGGCATTAATTCCATTTTCTGACTAGCCAAGGAGTTCATAGTTTATCATGCTATGTGTGAGCTTGCATTCTCGTGATGCAACATTTCTAATAATAATTCCATATTTCTATCCAGACCTTTTGTGACAGACATCAACACCTAATTTTAATTTATATTTATTTATTTAATTTAATTTTATCTATTTTATTTTTGACACCACTGTAACAAAACTCGCAACGTATTTACAATTTTATGCGTACACATTTATTTACAAGATTTGTATAAAGCACAAATTAATTTTCTACATTTTTATATACGAGGGTTACCTTTTAAGTAGTTACAAAAACTAGGAAAGAAAACAAATTTTTTGGAACAAACTGTTTTATTGTTTTTTAAAATATTCACCTTTAAGTT
>JAHWXV010250755.1:0-13239 GCA_024586415.1 Phrixothrix hirtus | reverse complement strand
AAGTAACAAAAGTAACTTTTGGCTTAAAAAAGTAACTTTTATGGATTTTTCATTAAAAAAGTAACTTTTAGTAAAAAAAAGTAACGCAATCCGAGCCCTGAACAATTCGTGATTTTCCCGAAATGCTCCTCCAAGCTCAACAATCAATACGTCGTAGGGCACAAACGTGTGGAGCAATTTGAACACCACTGGAAAAAAGGTAAGTGCTTCAGTTCTCATTGTATTGATTTTATCCCAAATTCCAAGTTAAGAAAGGTTAAGGAAAATGGCGAGGAAGCGTTCGAATGTGGGTATTTCCATGAATCTTAAAGATTATTTGGTCCGATTATGTCACAAATAATGAGGTGTTAGAGAAGATGAGGACATGCACAGAGTTACTGATTACCATAAAGAGGGAGGAACTCACATACTTAAGACGTATGATGCGGAATGAGAAGTATGAGTCCTTCAACTAAATTTACAGCGTAAAATTGAGGGGAAACGGGGGCCAGGAAGAAAACAGATATCTTGGCTGAATAATGGGAAAACATCAAACAAACTGTTCTGAACTGCTGCAAACGAGATTAAGATAGCTGAGCGGATAAGGCGCAACGAAGAAGAAGCAGGAGGAAAATTTGCTCATAGCTTGAAACGTAATACACGGCACAAATGCGGTTCATTGCTTTGATTTTGTGTTTATAAAACCTACATTCAGTGTAATTTAAAATTGTACAGGCAGTGTAACAGGTAATTTAGTGTTTCTCTATTTGGCGTGTTTACAACTCAATTACAAAATTTTTAAAAATAATTTTGTTTAAATAAAAAAAGTCACCATCAAAAATAACAATCAAAAATCGTTTACAATTTTTTAGGAATTTTAAAACAGGAAATATCAAAATTATGTTACTTATGGTGTTTAGTGTAATCGAACGTGTTTAAGACTAAATATTCAATTTTTGTCTGCGTAAACTACGAACGAATGAAATCTAGGTCATTGGTATCTACTGGGATATGTTAACACAAAATATACGCCTATAGATTCAGTAATTTGATATTAAAACATGTTATTTCCTTTTTGGCATAATTCATTTGTATACAAATTTTTCGACAGTTTTTCAAATCGGTGTTCTATTTGACGTGATTTTGTTATTAATAGACGTGGTTAGATCTCTACAATAACGTGATAAAGTATTTTCACCCTGTATGCCAAGTCTTTTCTAATCTACTACTGTTTTAAATTTATAAAGTACTTATTTTATAACAATCACCATGTTCGTTGTAATTTTCTAACCAAGTCATCGTTGTTCAGCAACTGAAGAACCGATTAAGTCGTTGCTTCTGACTTTGGGCATACTTTTATGACCTTATCGATAGTTTCCATATTCATATCCATACGTAGTTTACCATTTCGAATGTACCACGGAGTATTTTATTCTGGAATCTATGATATTTCTATTACTTTGACTGGTGCACCCAATACAGGTTTGTTGGTACAGCATAAGTTTGTTATACAGATAGGACAGAATCAGTGTGAACTGTTCCTGTGTTTTTCACATAAGGCTTTCATCTAAGTTTGCTATGTAATCAAGCCCATGTGACTGTACATCGTAATGTTGGATGTAAATTCATTTAATTTTATTCTCCATTTCCTAGACCAGCGTTGTATCTCGGTGTTGGTAATTTGTAACTTTGCTGGTAACTCAGTATTATTGTCGCCAATCCATGATTGCAGTATCATCGGCAAATGTGTAAACAGCGTTTTGTTTAAACGTTGGTAGGTAGTTAGTATACGAGATTTAGTAATGGTCCTGGTACACTTCCCTACAACATACCTGCCTGTATTTCTCAATTCAGAATAAGCGTCCTCTTGCTTAATGCTGGACAGGAAGAAGTAATTTGGGCTTATGTAGGACTTTATTGAAGGCTTGAGTTATGTCTATCGTAAAGTGTTGATGATGGAACCCTCCCTGGTAATCCGGAATGATAGGTTTTAATCTCTTAAACAGAAGTTTCTCGAACAATTTTGACATAGTTGTTTCGTGGAGTGGCTTACTAGGTTTTGCCACCTTCCACAGTTGAAGCATATATTTCGGGCGAAATGATGCGGTGATCACATCAATAAACTTTTGGGTTGATGTTCGATTTGATTTCTCTTCAGCTGGTTATGTTAATGGAACTTTCACACTATCTGATGTATTGAATTCGGCTAAAAGACGTTCTCTAAGCGTTTCGCAAATTTTAATGCCTGTTTGTTCATTATTTGTAGCCCAGCTACCATCCATGTTATTAATACGAGGTGTTTGCATAAGTGTGAACATTTGGTATTACAATTATTAGGAATTATGCAGCCCAGCTTTATCTTGCAGTGCCTTGGTCAAACGTCACTTTTTTTTTGGTTCTCTTTTTACTTACATTAATTCCTAAATTTCTCTAGCAAATTTGTTGCCCTATGCTCTTCTTTTGATTTCAGAGGTATTTTCCCATGCTGACAATAGTTTTTACCTAGAAGTCCTATTGTTCTTATGTCAACTAGATCCTGAAGCCCCCCTAGTCCAGTTTCTTGCTCACCAGTATAAGGTTGCAGGGTTCCTAAGCATTAGAATAATTGATGAGTGATCTTTAGCGGTCTAAAAATCTTTCAAGTCGGGAATTTTTCCTGTATCTGTGGATTTTCCCGTTGATAACTATACATTTATATTCATTTATTGCTTTTAATAATTCTCTTCCTTTAGAAGTTACAAGCCTCGGCAGGTCTACAGAATTGTGAGTAAACTAGTAGCAATAGTATTGCATGCGGCAAATATACACTACTGAACTTCGCACATGTGCGTCGCAGGAATGAATATTGCAGCATCCACCTGTGTTCTGCGCAATGTGAAGTGGTGCTGCGCGATAATGGTTCTCTTAACGAAGGAGAAAATGTTCAGTAGAGTATTATTTTCGCTCATATGCAAGTGGATGTAATGGAAGACCAAGTTTATAGCAAGTCAGAGAGCAATATCGTGAAAGATTTCGCAAGGACGCACTGACGAATACGGTAATGCTAGACGTTGTGAAAAATTTTGCCCTACAGGAAGTGTATTGTATCAGCGCAAAGGAAATTCCGGTAGATCAGAAACAGTGACAACAAACGAAAACCAGGGAGTCGCCACCTTGATGATCATCGTCGACGAAATATGGTCCCAACATACGTCACCCGCGCATTGTCTAACGGTTTCTGAATGTCATCAAAACCGAGAAACCGCGTTCTTACAAAGAATTTGATTCATTACGAGACAATCATTCTTACCACGATGACACTTGGGTACACATTCAACGCGCTGGAAAGGCTCTTGCCACCGCGTTCTGGAAATTCAGGCTCGTCGGTTTAATTGATTTTCTTCACGAAAGAAAAGCGACTCCGGGTAAATGCTAAGACTGCGTATCGGAATAAACGACATGGCGTACCAAATCGAAGTGTTTTGCTTCTTCAGGACAAACTAGTGGACACCTAAATAAACCCGTTACAGTCCTGATATATTTCATGTGAATTTTATGATTTGGCCGTTTGTAACGTTTTGTTTATATTTTTCCTAGCTTCGAATTGTAATCGCTAATTTTTACTATGAATTTGATTAGCTATTACTCATTTTATCAGAAATAATTATTGTATTTTAAATCGCCATACTTATAATGTCGAGTGTAGGAAATAAATGAATAAATAGTGTGACGAGTTAAAGTCGGTCCTGTGCGGTTAAAAGTAAAGGTATTGAGATGTACTTGCGTTCTAGGTGTAAACCGTATGTATCGCTGAATTTCTTTTGCCATCGTAGTATGGATTTTTAAAATTATTTACTTTTAATAATATAGCTTGCTATTTACTAAATTAACTTCTTAGAAGGAAAGTATTTCAATTTTGATGAAATTTGGATGTTCCAGACAATTATATCGCCGATAATTGGGTTTTACGGAATAAATATCGCCCCTAGCAATTTAAAACACAAAGAACAGTCTCATTTTAATGGAACGCTAAAATATTTATCCCTGTACGAAACGAAAGTATAATAGTTTTTGATGTTCGTATCGTACTTTAAAGGTGACTTTACCTATAAAATATAATTACCGCCGATATAACGGAATACGAGTCTGCTAATCTGTTTGTGTGTAAGCAACACAAATTTCATAAAATTACAGGGGGGCATTAAAGTAATTACGAAATTTTAACTTTTATTCCTTTTTGCAGAACACCAGTTGAAAATCAGTGGGATATTGTGAGTCTCGCACATAGCATATAACTTATTTATATTTGTTTTTTATTTTGACGCTTCGTTACCGTGGGTAACGTAAATCTAGGAATTTTCAGCCCACTTGCCGCTTCTAATCTACGTGGTAGCTTTAATAACTTCAGACGTGACACGCGGTGCCAAAAGTTTATTGTAACAAATTGCAAATTATTTTAAGAATTCTTCTGGTGCAAAATTTAATTCGTTACCACTTATCCTCTTCAATATTACACCTCATTTTTTAGAAACTTCCAGAAGGGCGTATCAGTTTTAATTATTGTTATTCATTACACATGTGTAATTATCTTAATTCGTAGTATCTCATGCAACGTCTTCTATATTTTACTTAAGACACTGATTATACATTTGGTAAATCTAAATTGGGGTGGTTTTTTTTCTAAATTGGGATTTACAATATAGTTTTGTTTCTTTTGGCTTCAAAATAGATATCAAATCTTAGGACGATTTGCACGGTTCCTATTTATACCATATTTTAAGTAAGCATTACTCAACTGTCATGGAAACAATTGTAGCAAAATTTGGTACTAAGAATTTATGCATAGAAACGGCGTAAATGGACCTTAAGGATTTCATTTTATATTCGATTGCTAATTCTGTAATTCACAATATTATGGAATATTTGTTCTTATTGAATTATTAAATTTAATCATTTGTTTAATCTCCATTAGCCTCGTTGATGTAGATAATTTGAATTGTGATCAAATCTTTGTTGGGATATCTTTTACTAAGCTTCAATTTTGGCTCATTCCAAGATAGATGCTTACTTTCTTAATTACGCACGAGTACTTTGTGTTTGTGTATATATAATCCGCTGGATTCGAATCTATAACAGTCGACTAAGCCGTTCAGCAGTTATTGATCGCGTGGTATTAGATTTGCTCAATTATTTAATATATCTACTGATTTGATAACACCTACTTATAGTAGGTTTGTGTTAAATTCGCTTTTCTATTTATTTATCGCGAATTACGTAAATTCGTTCTCAAATTAATGTCATATTCAAAGCGCCATAGTAATCAGTTAGCTATTTGAATCTGTTGGGCTACGTCTTTGGTGTAGCTAGCCGGAATGTGGTTTTCACATTTAACCTTTCATCAACGATAGATGGTTACAAACTGAAAAAATCATAAAAAGAGCAGCGTTTCGAGAATTGACTGCGGACATATTCTACAACCAGTTCCGTAGCTTAATGGACGACGTAATGGTTGCTTTGATGAGTAACGAAGCACATTTTCATTTGTGTGGGGGGCTTCAAATGCACATTCTTGACAGTGCGCGTGCAACTGTATAATATGGTGCAGCAACTTTGAAACTTTAGGATCTTAGTTTTTTGAAGCAGATGTGCTAGCTATCCAATATACAAAATGTTATGGATAGTACTTCCTTGTGAATGGATATAAATAAAACGTGCAGTTTTGGATCGCTTCGAGAAATTGACAGCTAGCGAATTGTGAATATCCTTCTTACGTCAGGGTGAAAAAATTGAAACAGATCTAGTTAACACGAAATCTCATAGTAACCATTTCTTTTTGGTTAATTTTATGGAGCACAGGACAACAATGATAGTCATTATGTAAAACATTTTTAAAACCAAGGCGTGCTATTCATTGATGAGAAAACTAGTACTCCCTAGAAGCATTGGGAAATTCAATAGGTACTACCCTTGGATAACTCAGACCTTTCATCGAACGGCTTCCGTTATTTTCTTCGTCTTAAGAAAAAGCTTGATTCAGTGGCTGTGAAGCTGAAGAGGTGAATTTTTATGGAGATGATATAAAAATGGTTATTTCTACAAGGTGAGAAAATTGAAGTAGGCGTGAACAAGACTTGGTCCAATAATAAAATCACTTTTGTGTTTGTTTTTCTCTTAAACTGGACGGGTACATTTGTTTAACACATGCCTGTCCAGAATTTCCTAAACTTTTTATAGTTAAAAATATCAAATTTTGACGTAATCTTCCTTTCGTCATCTCTCAACCCAACTGTTTCACGGACAGCTTCACCTCATTTAAATGTTTTTCTTTTAAATCTCTTGTTAAATGCGTAAATGTGTAATAATACAAGTGGCTGAAAACTGTCAACTAAACTTCTAAACAGTCGGCCAAAATAATGCAGTTCTTCTAGAACAAAGATCTATTGGTGGAAACATTTTCAATATCTAAAAAAGGAGTTTTGCAAACTTTTACATTTTGGGATTTTGATGTGTGCTCTAGGCTGGCTTCTCAAACTTCTGGGTGAGCGAACTTTTGCAAACCTTTGCCGAATTTTCCAGAGAAGATTTCAAAAGTCTCATCACATGGATTATGGACAATTGAGGCAATGAATTCATAGCGCTCAGTCCAAAAACGAAATTTCGATTGTGATATTTTGGGATCCAGAAGGCTTCATCTTCATGAATGGTTTTGGAATCGCCATGATCAATAACAAATGACGTTGCAAAACGTTCACAGGCAACTCTGCTCGACAAACGCTTGCCCAAATTAAAAAGTTTGCGGTTAAGTTTGTTGCCTCGCTCCGCGTATAGTTTCCGCAATCATAGGTAGATTAAAGAATTCTCTATATGGTAAGACACTTCAATCATGAAAAGTTGCTACAAGATGGAAAACATCGAATAAAATGTGTCCAATTTCACTAACGCCATTTACTTCAGTCGCGTCTATTGGCGGTCAATGTAAAACTTGAAAAACGTGCCCCGTATTTAAAAATCACAAACTAATGATCAAAAATAAGATATAATCTTTCAGAATCAAGATAAAACTGTAACTAAACAAAATTTAATTTATTAATTATGTTAATTTAATAATTAACAATTTAATGAAATAAATTATAACAATTTATAGCTTGTAAAACATGATCATTAGGCGCGAGGCATTTCATTAAACTAATTGCACGGTAATTTATCAAATAATTGGAAGTTGAAATTATGAATGTATGCAAAAACTATGAAATGCAAAATATAATAACAAAATGTTTTTAGTAGTAAACTAAACTTACTGCACCTCTATAGATCGTATTTTCTCTATACGAACCAGTCATCTCTTACTCGGTTATTAGTTCCCAAATAACCATATAATCGGAACCGCTCAAATCAAGGGTTCCACTTTCTAATTCTATTTCAAAAATTTTTAACAAAAAATTAACAAGGAGCATGTAGGCCTATAGTACAAAAAAGCAGTCGTGTTTCAAAACCTTTCCTTTCGCGACTTCTTGAAGAAAGTATCAACTTTTGCTTGGTGTAACATGCCGATGTCCACCGTGCCGCTTTACCTCATATGAGTGTTTTGCCGTAACTTGGGAGTTTGAGGTCGCGCGCAAAACCATGTAAAAACACATCAATTCGAATGTTATCTATAATATATTTTAGGGAGCTCTACGACTTGCCCTTGGTACTGTACTAACATTCGAATTTTTTAATCAAACCAGCTAATATTTATTTAGCAATCAGCCTCCATCAACCATGATTTTATTTTTTTTATTTTGATAATTCTTAAGTGGACATTGAAGTGTACAGGCCTGAAGTCATCACATAGCACAACCACTGAAATATTTTGTAAAACTATCCTCGGCCAATGTAACCCTAGGTGACGTTTGTGGTGATTTTTGGACCGCCAAAAATGTTTGTGATGCAAAGCTCAGTTAGTAGGTAGTTTACAAAACCCCATAAACTTATGGGGAAAAAAGGTTACATTACAGCTGACTGAGTGACCTAGTAGTCTATGATTTTTGTAAAAATAGGTTGCATTATCATGCCATAAAGTAACACCATACTTTTTGCAACAAGATAACGCTAACCGAGCGCTCGACGCATCTAGCTCAGGAGTTTACAGAGAATTTTGCCTTGGATGTCCTTACAGCAGAACTACTCTACCGTGTAGAATTCAATAATTATGGGCAATATTGATTTCTTAATTACAATGTATCAGTTGAACATGTATTAAGTTATTTAACGCCCATTAAGTTCGATGACGTTCAATTAAAACATCTTTCGTCAAACAAACAGTTATTCAACAATATAATTTTAAAAAAATTAATGTATCTACTTGATGAATTCTTGCACAGCGTTTTGCACTTATGCATCCAATTAAAGCGCCGACCGCGAAGTGGAAGTTTTAAAATTCCTCATTTCTTGCGCTGAATATTTCCGACTTGAAAATGTCCCTTGGCGCTTTTATTTTATTGTCACATGAAGCGTGTTCCAAGTTTCGTTGACATATTAGTATCAGAACACACAACGCTTCTTAAACTCTGTCAGCAAAGGTCCTTCATAATTTAAGAAAATGTTAACATCACTTTGCCTGCTGATCTAACTAACGGTTTTTGACAACAAACGTTATTAACTTAGAATCAAACTGGAACGGCAGAAACCTGTCTATGTGTTGCTTACAAATGCTAGCAAACGTCACTTCGATTATTTATATTTGTTTTCAAAGATAATTTGACCAAGGATGGGTTTCAATTGGACAATCCTGGAAAATTTTATTGAATTCTCTAAAATTTGACAACCAAATCACAAAAGAATTTTTCCGGAAAAAAATTACTAAATCTACCCGGTGTTGTTTACTGTTCGGCCAACCACAGTAGAATCTATGGAAACGTCATTTTTATTTGCGTTAAAAGTGTGGTCGCAGTTTAAATTAACAGTAACCCTTACTTAAATAAGTGTTGTGTTGGTTGTAGTGACAGTGCAGCGTTTCTCCGGTAATTGATGCTTTTAATTTAAATGAACTTGAACGTACACTTCGAAAAACTCGTAATAAATAAACAAAGTAATCGCTACTAGAAAACGTAAAATCGAAAAATAGTAAAAAATATCCTGTATATATTATGCATTTCATTTAAAATTTTTAGTTTTCGCTAAGATGCAAGAATTAAGTAAAATGCAAAACATGGAAAACGCAATCTATTAAAAATAATTAAAGAATAACATATAAAATTAATTTTATGAAAGTTTGTAATTTTGAACAAAGAATTTAAATCCACACGACAAATGTAAATAAAGATCAAACCCGCCCACGCCTAAATTTTGTCAACTTCAACTTGAAAGTCCGTGACGTAGGTTTGATTAAAAAACACTATGTTTGGATCGCAATTTTGCAAACTGTATATTGTCTTCAAATTAAAAAATAAGAAAAACCAAAACACCTACCCTACAAAACCGAAGGTCAATCACCAAGGCCTAAATATAGGGTTTTCTCCGTAAGTAAGTAAATAACCGTAAAGCTTCACAGGTACTCAAGACTAAACAACTCGATAGAGTATTAGAGCAATGAATGGTAAAGCGTTAAACGAAATAAAAAAGAGCTCCCAATTGACCAACCGGGAAATCGGGCGCATTCGTATTTTTTTGAAATATAGAATTATGAAAAATTCATAGTCCTAGGACAATTGAAGAACGATTCATCTTGTTAATAGCGTCCAATTATTCGCTTACTGTACGTGAAAAATCAGCAACAGTAGCGGCGTAAAACATAGTATGGTTACTAAAAAGAACACCAACAGTTAAGCTACGTAAGTTTTGAAGAAACCATCTTCAACTGAAACTCAGCTTTGCCAGGAAGCACATGACATCGGATCAGGAGTAGAGGCACGTCCACTAACAGTGTTTTCTCTGGTGTATCAAGAAGTACTGGAAATGAAGCTGCCTATCCACGTCGAGCTCATCTATAATTTCGGGCAAATGAAAACATCGCTTGCGAATCATAAAATGTACTGGCCAATAACATCTCAGGCCTCAATATTTCTGAAAGTTTTTGACGATATTTAGCCTATAACAGTATAAAAGAGCTTCAGCAAGCGATCATCAATCAGGAGCATAATTCTAAATTTATATGAAAGTTTAATGGAGAAATGCTGTTAATTATTGGTTCAATATTGTGTTTTATTTTTCTCTCCTCACTTTGCTACACAGTTTTCCCTCGAAGCGGCATTCTCGAAAAAAGTAACTATGCACGAATTCTTCTACCTCTGAATTATCATCAAATCGGTGTCCTCCCAACGCTTTAAACGTATGGTAATTGCAGGGTGATAAATCTGAACTATAAGGATGCTTCAGCGTTATCCAGTGAAGTTTTGCAGTTTTTCTACCATTAAAATAGCGGCGTGGGGCCTTGCGTTGTCATAAACAAGAATCACGGTGTCGTTTGCTACAATAAACGATTAGTCCAAAAGGCTGCAATAACAACTCACCAGGTTCCTCTAGATTTCACCACTGCATGTTTGGTACTTTTGACTCTGGGGTGTAGTGATTAACCCATCTCGTCAAATGTTATAATTCGACGCAAAAAATCATTTTTTCCTCCACGTCGCGATGCAGGTGCCTCTAGCAAATTTTCTGACGCTAATTTCTTTTGCTGGGTAGAAGAGACGAGAAACCCGCCTGGCACTTCCATAATTTATTCTCAGTGCCAAAGCCATATCGAAAGCTCACGTGATGCACAAATATTGTCTGCAGTGACGCTGGTCTGTGGTCGTTTTTGGTGGGACCCGTTTTCACGTCGCTCCCAACATTTTTTGTGCCGTTCATATATTCGGGTCTTAAGAGATTTTTTCCCAAACAGGGCCCAAAGGTTTAATTGTGAGAAATTTGGTAATAATCCGCTCCCACGTGGACTAGTGTACGTTTTACTCGCTCATCATGATGTACTGAAGCAAGCGTTCATTTTGGCGTGTCTGCCCCGTTTACCAGACCAGACCAGAGTCGCTAGATTTGATTTACCCTCAGTATATACATTTTTGTCGCGATCTCCAAAACTGTAAAATAGCACAAACGACCTGTTCTTTTCGTTTTTGTTGTATTTCTATAGATTCATTGAGGAAAATTTGTTAGTAATTATAAAATCACTTGAAACAGTGTTGCGACTATACTTTTGTAGCGGACCGTATATTGAAGTGTAATACGGTGTCTTCTTGCAATTCTGCATTCTAGTTTAGTTATTAGTCAGGCTTTGGGTAATTTAATGTTTGTTTGAATTAGCACTTAGTGTTTATGAATTATTTCATAGCAATAAACGTTTATAGGTGTGTCGCTGTATCTATTTAAAAATATTTAAAAATTTGAATGGAAAATTAATTTGCACATATTAAAAAAAATGAACTATTGATAAAAGGCGTGACACTTTAAAAAAAACGTTTACGCACTGAACTAAAATAAAAAGGAAGGAAAATGTTTTATTCAATATACATACATAGATGACTTATGTTGTAAGTAATTAAATTCCCAGCCTCGGGCGTTTCGAAAATAAATATTAATGATGGCGCATGTCCAATTTTTAATGAGTTATATTTATATTTAATATTAGTCATAATAGAAACCCTATTTATACAATATTTAGACCTAAATTTATTTATAATAAAAACAAACACTATAAAAATGTCTTTGATGTGCAACTGATGAAAAAACTTTTGCTTTCTTCAAATTTATACTTCCCGATTTTAAAACGAGGGTAAATATTCCTGTCGGTTACCTGTTTGTTGGTGGTAGCATATATTTATCGTGTAATTTCCCTGTTAACGCGGTCAGATGAGCTATGGATAATGGATTAATAGCAGAGTATACCGTAACCTATTCTGTCATATAATTAGAAGTAAGCTCCGCATCCGGCGGTCGATCGTATCGCCGCAAGAAATGCAATTACATGCTAATTGCA
This sequence comes from Phrixothrix hirtus, assembly GCA_024586415.1. NCBI lineage: Eukaryota > Metazoa > Arthropoda > Insecta > Coleoptera > Phengodidae > Phrixothrix > Phrixothrix hirtus. The sequence continues at coordinate 1,331 of JAHWXV010250755.1, read as the reverse complement.
TCTTATTCACTTAGCAATACTTACCAAGAAAAAATGTATGACTCTTACTCCCCCGCTCCAGATCGCGAATCCGACAATTACTACGGCCATCTTTTCATCACTATTAATATGATAATGCTTATTGAAATGTTTTAATTGTTCTATTTGCTTGTTTACTGACAGTCTTAATTAGGGTAATTTTATTAATTTAAAGAAACGCAAGCAAGTGGCATGGGATTGGTAATTTATGCATGATTACATTTGCATTTTTATTTCCGGTAGAACGGGGCTGGGTCACTTGAGTGCATCTTCTTGCACAGAGTAAGACTGCTTATGCGCTTTGCGCATCCATCACTTTATTTACTAATTAAAATTAACTGTTCTCCAATTTATAATATGCTTCAACGGGCAAAAGAAAATTCCCAACAAGTCTTAGCTATGTTTCTCCAATAGACCCACCATTTTCCTAATTGAAAGTGCAATTGGGACCAATTGTTTTAATTAATGTGAAGAAAGCGCAACGAATAATAACACAGGTTATGTTTTTACATCATTAACGAATACTCGAGTCTTGTTGTCGATTATATATCGAATACCATAGACGTGCCTACATATAGAACTTGTCTTGGTTTAAATATGCCCCATTACACATATAAAATTTTTAAATGCGTCTCGTATATGGGCATCTAGGTATAATCAGCAGTTGATTTAATTTAACAATGACCTTTTTTATGCAGCTGCACTTGCAAATACAAAATTACTTTTCATATTACAGCAGTCTTCGGAATAAAGGAATGTCAAGCTATTACCAAGTTAATGAAAGTCGTGTGCAATACCCTTTTAAATGCACCGCAAATCAAATAAACTATCGTTGCAGTCGTTTAAATGTAGACGGCGATGTTACAAAAATTCAATGTTTTAAAGAAACCATTGTTTTTATAAAAAGTTGCCAACTTGAAGCTGACTTTTTAAAACGAACACGTTTTTAAGATAAATTAGTCATTATGCTAAAAACGTTTACCTGACTAGTGGTGCTGGAACGCAACGGAACGAGTGTGCAATTCATTGAGTGAGAGATAGAGAGGGAAGAGCGGCCGGAACGAAGGGGGAGAGGGAGGGAGGGAGAGAAAGCGAAAAGGTACATCCAGGAATACAGTTATCAAAGTGAAAATATACAGGAAACACTGATGTCTCCAGATATCAGCGCCGTTGGGGCTGTAGTGGTGCGTCAAAAACGTATCTATATAAGATGCGATATACAGGGTTATTCTAAATGAATGCCCCAATTTAATAAATTCGTATTTATTAAAGTATACATTCAAAATAAACAATTTACATACCATTGGAAAGAG
>JAHWXV010250743.1:0-11673 GCA_024586415.1 Phrixothrix hirtus | reverse complement strand
TATATCTATAATTAATTATTCTAATTATTCAATGTTTCCCGCACTCCGCGATTTCTTAGTCTTTTATATTGTCTTTCTAATTAAATTAATAATAAAATTACAACATTGAAACTCGCGAAAAACTGTATCGGTTTTACAATCGCGATTTCGGTGTTATGTATATACTTTTACATTGTGTTGGCATATCGTTGAATAAAGGTGCATGAGATTTTCGAGGATTTAAACCTGTCGACTAGTACAGTAATTTCAATTTTACGTGGTGATTTGAATAATAAAAAGCTTTCTCTGCAGGACAAGTACCGCATTTATTAACAGTTATCCAAAACCGTAATCGTTCAACAATTTCGAAGTATTGTTTGAAACTGTTTCAGCATAATACATCTGAATTTTTGCATCGATTTATTACTGTTGATAAGACTTTAATTTACCACCATACTCCGAAAATTAAATAGTCAATCAAGGCAATGGATAAAAATGTAAAGAAAGCAAAAGTGGTGCCATTGGCTGGAAACTGTTTTTTGGGATATTCGCAGAATAATTTTCATTAACTACCTTCAAAACGGTTGGATCAGTTGAATACAAAAATCAAAGAAAATCAGCCGCGTTTGACAAAGAAAGAAATTTTGTTTTACCACATTATTTAGCTATTGTAACTGCAAAATACATTTTTTTTCCCGACGCAATATTTATATTTATTGATTAATCGATAAACACATACAGATTCTATTTAGATTAATTAATTTTTTGCGCTTCCGACCTGTTTTTGTACATTTACCGGCTATATTGATTGTCACTTTCTGATATATTTCGCGAACTGTTACGATTGTCATGGTACTGTCACGATTATACTACATAAAAAGTACGTTATCGTTCATAACGGCTCTATTACTGTTATGAAATGGAATAAAGATTTGATGTGTAATTGTCGTAATTAAGCAATAGTTGTCGTCAGCGCAAAAAATAGTGTACGACGCATGGTCTCTAAGCGTCTTAGTACAACAGGTCTCGAAAACTAGCAAAACTCGACCCTTCCTGTCTCGTTTTTCTAACTTTTTCTCAACCTGTTATAAGGCACTTGCCGATTTTGTATGGTAATATATTATATTTAAGTAGAATTCAATTCTTTCATGCGTAAATAAGTCAATTTGATTGAATAATTGTTTTCATTGTTATAACTATATTAAAATTGCGCCTACACAACACAGACTAGTAAAGAGCCAGTCATCAGTATATAATAATGATTTACTTTTCGTATAACCAAAAATTCATAAATAGGGTTTAATTTTATCAAATACTTTACACACCTGTTAAAATCTTGACGTATCAGATTCAAATGTCTATTTTTTAAAGTTGGGAAAAATAATTTAGTTCCAATTACAAATAAAGCAAAACAAACCTGATGTTAGGCTAATTAAATGATACGCGAAATTCACATTCTGCATTTGTAGGATTTTAGCGAACACATCATATAAAAACATAAAACTAGGTGAAATGAAGAAATCTAGCTCATTTATCCTAATTAGGTATTCACAGAAGACATAAAGGCACCGTAACTGGATTTACATCAAATGTTACATGATCAACCAACTAAAACACTACTACGCAAGGTCGTCAGTAGAAAACCCTTAGTCGTTATGTTTGCAACAGAGGTTACGTAAAAATCGAAAGCCTTGAAGGTTTTAAAAATATTCTACCGCGTAAGTAGTATCAGCTAGCGTCGACGGACGTGATCAACCAAGACCACTATTTACAACGTAGGAATTTTAATGAATAAGGTGTGTTTGTAATAAATAAAATGATCAAGAAATACTAATTTAATTATTTTAAAAAATTGGTAAACGTATTTTATCAGAATAAATAACATTAAAAGACTAGTTCGATTAAGGAAATTTATAATACGAAATAAATGAATAGTGGTGTCTTATAATAACGGTTTTTAATTTTGACAAATAAAAATTACATAGACCAAAGATTATATACAGTAGAGTAAACAACCAGTGGCGGCTCGTAGTTACAACTTTAACTCAAAATTAGAGTAGTAATGTTAAAATTTAAATAAAAACGAAGTCATTCACCTAGAATACAGTGAAATATGTTCAATTTTTAATATTTGAATACTATTACCTGATGACATAACGGTATGTGCTACGAAAAAATTATATCTTGTAACGAAGTAATTAAATAAACTATTTAAATTATTTGAAATAAGTTTATATTAATGCATAACAATATCGTTCTGGAATTATAATGCGACAGCCAACAATCAAGTGAAATTCAGTGTACCAAAGTTTCGGGTATGACATCTATGTCTTAGTCATTTTTATTTATTTATTGCAATTCAAAACTATTTATATCATAAATTAATTAGAGGCAGGTTAATAATTATGTCCGTCTAAAGACACGCCGCTTTCTACATAGTATGTCTGCCGACTTACTATAAAGTATAACTTTGCTTTGTCTGTGAGTCGCAGCAACTCCTCGTAACTTTTATCTTCGTCTTATTGTCGAGGAAATTGTAATAACATCACCTACATTTCGAACTTACTGTTAGACTAAATCTAATCTAGCCAAAACTTGTATGCAGTTCTCACAAACTTGATCATTTTAGCTAGGGAAACACGACCATTACCACAAACACTCAATAGTAAATAAAGCATGTAACAGACTTGACGAATATTCAACCACAGCTGGCAAAGCTATAGTGGAGCGATAGCTTTCGAGGTTGAACACTGTAAAAATGCCCAAAATTGAGAATTGTGGGCGCCACTGTTCTCTAATATTTTGCTGCAGAACATGATTAGCTTACGGGAAGAACTATGTATATGTAGATGTTCAGAACCCACCTTCAGGGTGGAGCAAAATATTCTAACAGTAATGGCAGATTCGGGAAGTGGTCTAAGCTGGAAGAAGAGACACAGTGCGTCAAACACTAATTATTCTGACTTCTCCTGTATATGAGGAAGTCACAAATATGTGCGCCACTAGGGACAATTCACTTTGTATATTACTTCACTATTCATAGTCAAAGATTTGTCAGAAGGGAAGCCGAGAGATGTGTGTGTGTGTGTGTGTGTGTGTGTGTGTGTGTGTGTGTGTGTGTGTGTGTATGATGTATGTATGTATGTATGTATGTATATATTATCTTACCTGGTATCAATGAGATGATTGATTATTTTGCCAGAACGTTTAGATCATCAAACGATATTTTGTCGGAGTGCTCTACTCAAAGCTAACGATAACAAGTGAGAGCTTCAAGTTCACCACTCGGTATAAAATACGCTTAGGTGAATTGAATACAAAATTGAACAATTTAATTTTGATAATACAAAAACGACTGTTATCAATATTATTAAAGCTGGTATTCCTGGCACACACCCTATTATTGGAGTTTTTAGAATTTAACACATTTAATTGAAATAAAACGAAAAATACACTGAACACATTTATAAAGCAAACGAAATATGGGTCCGCAGATTACATTCGCGCAAGCATATCAGTTTAACAATAAAACCAATCTTAAACTAACAGAGTTTCAATTCAAAAAATAAAACATGGGCTGACGAAGGAGTTCCTTAAATTATTTAACAATTCCACTCAGGGAAATTACGCCTGCCAACAGGTACTTTAATTTATTAAGGGAACTTGTTTGTTAACGACATTACAGGTGCAACATTAACTTGGGTTCGTAAGCGCTTCGAACGAGAAAATTAGTAATTCAAAACGATGCAAATAAAGAAGCGGTCGTATTTTGAGTTACATCAAAATTACAAATTGTTACATTGAAATTAAAAGTTACGTTAATAGCCGTGTTTAGCTAAATATTGTTCAATTTTATTTATACTTAAATTGGAGTGTAATTTATGATTTTGCATCAAGTTTTCGTAGAAAACTGAGTAAAATGAAATGAGGAAGCGCTGACGTAAGGTTTCAATTTACTTAGAGATAAAGACAATTATCATTTACGGAAGTTCCAAGCAATTTGTGCTCTTTTTTCCAAAATTCAGGTGTATGTAGGTATAATAAAAACACATTAGCTGCCCCATACCTTGTCGTTCGATTATCCCAAATACATTGGTTTTCTAACCCCGGTAGTAATCGCCGGAACTGAGATGGCTATATCTTACCGACAAGTACAATTATTAATTTGCTAAAAGAGAAACACTTCGCCCGCAAAATAAATAATTCACCCTCGCATTCTATTCTTTGTAGTATTTTAAAGAAAAATTATGGTTTGAGATACGGGAAAGTGCGAATTGTTCGCTTAAACATAACTACTCAATTAATTAATTGTTTCTTATTTTATCTCACCGTTGCGGCGTCAGAAATCTATCCCCTCACCCGGCGGACTTTAGGTGATGATTCTTTATTGAAAAGAAATGCTGGTTATCCAGCTATAGTTTTAGTTTCATTAATACAATTATCATTGAAGATTTGTCTAATTTATTAATGGGGTAATTTTTTGACTTCTACTTTGTGAACTATAATTTCTAAGGTGACATTAAAAGTTAAAACACTTTTATTTGTGAAACTGGTATAAATTATTAAGTTTTCCTTTATAACTTCTTGAAATATTTACAAATGAATATTTTCTCACTTGGATTTATTCTTAAACATGCAAATATATTTAATAGAATTGTATTCAGCTCAAAGAACAACTTTACAACCTATTATATAAATAAATTTATATCCTATGAACCGTAAGTTAAAGATGACTAAATTATATACCATTAACCTAGTAAAAACCCTATTTTAATGTTCATATCCATGGTGAAGCGAAACAAATAGTAAGAGCTGGCACTATATACACCGTGATGCGAAACAAACCGCAAGACCCGACCTCATCACCGTAGAAATACACAAATTCAAATATCTTATAGTTTAGCGAAACTTGCGATATGCGTAACCTTGAATTTCGTATGTATTTCGTATTCTATTCTGAATATCTCCAAAAAAAAACAGTATAGTTTAGTTAGTAAGTTAGAGAAGATGCCGAATTGTAGTTGCAATTTTCAATCAAGATGAATTAAACCTCGACCTTTTTCACTATCCTTCCTTTAGTACCTAGCGCTAGCGTAACATGAAATGCAGTTGTCACAAACGCAAATAAACTGATTTTTAACACTTCCATTTGTATACGTTTCTGATGAAATAGCCATAATTCTATATAATTTATATATACATAATATACAGGGTGTTTCCAAAGTATTCGAAATATTTGTGTGGGTAATTCTTCATGCAATTTTATAACGAAAAGGTCGTATAAACATAGGTGATAAGTTCTGTCGTTATTAAGATATAGAGTGTTGAATTATTTATTTAATAAATGGTCTATGACTTTAGGTAAAATGCAGTTTACATATATGGTTTTCTTGATAAAGCCACTGATTATCAAAATTAACAAAAAAGTACATGCTGTTACAAATCGTTCACATGGTATGCTTTTTGAGGAAATGAAAGTCTTGTCTAGAGTCTCTAGTTATCATGTTAGATTACAACGTGGAGCTGTAGAAATTTCCAAACATCCAAATAATTTTAATAAGCAAAAAGAAAATTTACGTTTTAATAAAACATAACATGTTTTAAGACAATAATTTTTAAATCAATTTAGTAGGCATCATTTATAAATTATTAAATTATTTGGTATAATCGCAGTTTTTTAACCAAAACATAGTAAATGAATTTCAACTGTGAAAGTTTTCATCAATAATAAAGTACATGTTTATTCTTAGTGACCTTTGGAATTCTGATAATTGGTTGTTAATTAATATGTCAAACCCATTTATCGGCTTTCGTTTGTGTTCAATTATAACTCTTTGACAATGCCTGCGTTTACTAATGCTACAATGGCTAATATGCATGTTTTGTATGGATTAACCAATGGAAATTCCTTAGAGGCTAGACGCATGTATGCCCAGGGTTACCCAAATAACCGTTTACCATATTCTGCATCTTCGTTTACAAGAAACTCGAAGTTTTGCTAAATCAAAAAATATTATTGGACGACCTAGAACTGGAAGAACATCACAACTTGAAGAACAGGTTCTTGACATTATTGACGAACATCCAGAAAATAGTACCAAAAAAATTGGTCGGCAACTAAATGTCAGTTACAAAACCGTTTGGAATATCCTAAAAGAAAATTTATTGTACCCATATCATATTCAACGTGTGCAGGCTTTGCTACCCAATGACTACGCACTCTGTATGCAGTATTGTCAATGGTTTTAAAGAAAAATTGCAAACAATCCAAATTTTGATAGTGCTGTATTGTTTACTGATGAAGCCAACTTCTCAAGACAAAATTATGAATTTCCATAAAACCACATATAGTTTGATGAAAATCCGCATTCTAGAGTTGAAGCACGGTTCCAACAAAACTTTTCTATTAATGTTTGGGTTAGTATTACTGACGATCATTTATTAGGATTTCCTGCAAATTAAACGGTGAAACATACCTTCATTTTCTAGAAAACGAACTTCCAGCTTTTTGGAAGAAGTACCTCCCGGAATTAGATAAGATATGTGGTTTATGCATGACGGTGCTCCGCCACATTTTGCACTAATCGTACGCGAGTTTTTAAACATTGTTTTTCCGAGCATTGGAAGGACGAGGATCTTTACAAGCTTGGCCCCCGAGGTCACCTGATCAAAATTTGAAATTTACTTTTAAAGTACTGTTTTGCCCCATCATGGGTTTATAGTTTTGTGCGAGAACAAAGTATTAATCAAAAGATATTCCAATGATACAAATGGAACGTTATGGTAGTTATGGAGACGAAAGTAAAAGATATAGAATTAAAAACAGGATGTGTTTCGTGAAGTATCCGCTCACACAGACATACACGTACATATACACACACATACGCACGAACACACACTCACACACGAGAGGCAAGGGGACTCACGAAAATCAAACACCCCAAAAAAATAAAAGCCCCGTCACATCCACGTCATTCATCCTGGGCAATACTAAGCACGGGAAAATACATGTCAGTCGAGCTAGTTGATCATCAATCAGAATCAGTCGGTAGGAACAAGAACAGAGTACTTGTAGTGAGAACCATTTTCATATGACAGATCGAATAATTCTTAACACCCGAGGGATGATAATTTTTTTGCAGTTTCATTAGTTTTGTTGGCAGTTCTGCATAGCCCCTTATGAGTTCTGGTTTGAAAAATTTATTCACGATATTTGTTTTTTCGATGTCTGTTTGCATTCTAGTCACCATTTTGGATCCGCCATTTTGAATGTTCAAAAAGGCCATACGTCATCACAAACTAGACATTTAAACGAAAATGTTAAAGAATTTTATCTATAAAATTGAAATGGGCAGGGGGTGGCCGATTTGAAGGAGAACGCTCCATATATAATTAAATAAATCTAAATAAGTACAGTTAAAAAATTTCGGATCCACAGTATCTCTGACTACCACGGAGCATACGAATTAAAAAATTGTATAATAGTACTGCAAAAAGTAAAGTTAACAGGTTACCAAATCTTTATGTCAAATAGATATTGTTACAATATGTATGATGATACATCAAGCAGGAACTTGATAATAACCTATTATTTTTAGGGCTTTCTTTTGTATACGATGATCGTGATGTACTAACGCATTTAAGCCTTAAAAAACATCATTAGTATTTTTGGAGAGCACTGTTTTCATTGTCTAAACGTCATCTTAAATTATTTTTGTAAATAAAGATTTGTAACACCTGCTAACATCCAGTAGTTTTACTAGAAAATTTTTACCAGAACAAATACACGTGAAAACCTAGAAATTCAGTTAAATAGAGCATCAGCAAAAATGTTTACAGAGTCATGACAAAAGATGATGACTGCGAAACTCTAAGATAATAACGGAGAACAATACTCCATAAAGTTCCATGGTTTATTTTCATAGTGAAATGCACTACAATACATTTATAGTACCTCATAGAACTCGATTTATGCTGTTCTAATTTTTAGCATAACCCAAAATGTACAACTAATTCTATTTTTACAAAACTTTTTTGTCTGCTTACAGGAACAATTCATCCTATGTTAACAATTACTCATACCTCATACTCATGCAACGAAGTACTTAATAAGAAAAGTGCAGATTCGTCGCCATCTCATAGCCAAATATCAAGAAATTCTTCAAAAAAGTCCAACAATTCCCTACTTGTTAATAATGGTAAATTAGAAGGTTTGTATATAATACTTAAAATTTGTACTTGTAGTTATTGTATTTTCTTTTTAGAAATGAGACATATCGTAAGAAAAGCTAGCACTATAGATGTCAATTCTGTGAAAGTGTCTTTAAAAGATATAGTTTGTTACCTGTCACTACTGGAAGCAGGCAGGCCTGAAGACAAATTAGAATGTAAGTTTTATATTCAGTTTTCTTAAATTTTCATTGATTAGTCAGAAATACTTTGATACAGTTATGTTTCGGTTATATGACACTGATGGAAATGGGGTCTTGGATACAAACGAAATGGATTGTATTATTAATCAAATGATGACTGTTGCTGAGTACCTAGGATGGGATGTATCAGAATTAAAACCTGTAAGTATATGTTCATTTCAAAATAAATCTATGCCTAAAACTGATGGTTTTTAAAATTCATGCTGATAAAACAGATGATATTAACCAAAATTTGTTTGTATAGTTGTTATTATTTTGTTCAAAAATTATCATCTAACAACTATTTTATAAATTTTCTACGGCTCTATTTATTTGTTTTTAGCAGTCAAAAAAGCCATTTAAAAAAAGAAAACGACCCTAAAATTTGTGGTAGAAATTCGATTTTGCTTACATTTTCAAAACAAATACAGATACAGAAAACGTTTAAGTTGACCTAATTATTTTTAAGAATCTCTCTACTGATGTGTATAACATCAGTAGCAGACACGCTGAGATGATTTAATATAAACTTAGGGGTAAAATTTACTAGTCTCAATCCAAATTTTAGTATCAGATTCATAACTACATCAAAAACACTAATCCGCTTTTGCTTGAATATCACATTCTTAAAAATAAGAGCTGTAATAAACTAATCAGTTGTACGTACAAACCATACATTTCATGTGTAATAAATAAAAGTAAAAGTAATCTTTTGCAATGATTTATATGCCCTACGTGATATAATATAATACCGTATTTTACCAATTAAACGACGATATCGATATCGGACGTCTTGGTGAAATTTGATTTTATGAAACATGTTGAAAACAATATCCAATAAAGAAAAGTTTTCGGTAAAATTTTTAAAAATTATTCTGCACATGTTTATAACTATCAAAATTAGGGGAAAATTTTAGAAATTTTAGTTCTATATTCGCAAACTACATCAAAATTATTAATTTATGAATTTTGTATCATTCATACTATTAAAAATAGGGGCTATAGTAAAATAAGCGGTTACATAATGGAGGAATGGCAAAAAATACGAAAAGGCGGAAGGCTGATGGCAATCATCAAATTCCTCCGAAAACTGTTAATTTGGCCCCATAAGTTCCCGAAACGGTTAGCATTTAATTTCCATGAAGTAGGGCAGTTCTTAACACGAGGTCATAACAATAAACAGGAACACACTACTTGCACTTAACGGAACTTTAAATATGAGATTACCTCTCTTACATGAAGCGGAACAGAATCGCATTGTTGCCAACTCGACATCCCAAAATCGACTACTCAATATATTTATACTTGCTTATAAAGGAGGTAGGAGTTACAATGTTTCATAGGACTTGTCATTGTAATTGACTTTCATAACTCATATCTTAATTACTGAGTTATAACTAATTGCATGTAAACCACTGATGGATACAAATTTTTTGAAATACGCTGTTGCGAATTCGATTTCTAAATTTAATTTGTTTGTTAGATTACATAATTATCTTAACATTTCCTTTGTTAAATTTGAATATTTACTTAATGTATGAGAATAATACTATTTTATTATAAATAACGCGCGATTGGTATTATCATTGTGAAAATACAAAGTCAAACTACGGGTTGGTTTTAAATGACATTAATAATGCCTCCCAAATATCGAACGTTATTACTAATTACTGATTAATTCATGGAGTATGTATATCTGCTGTAGAAAATACTCCCAAAAATAAGAAAATCAAAATGTTAACTGTGCCATATAAAGTAACAGCCTATGTATAGTTTCTAGATGTGTATGGATTATTATTTTAAATAAATTATGCCTAAAAGTTGTCTGATTTAATTATTATTCAACACATCAATTTTCGTTTAAGAAATAATATTATAAAAATGCAATCATTTATAGTCACAACTTTCAAAAGATTTTTTAAATAAGCTTGGTATAATAGCGGATACATCAACCAACGACTTGCTCATTTTATTAATCCGGTAAATATGCGTTTTTGAAATGAATATTGATTCACAATCAACATGTGCTATATGTGGTGTCACTGCTGCCATAAGCTGTACCCGGTGTAAAAAATGTCTGTACCTAACATATTATCATTTCTGCGAGGATCGTTAACATTAATCTATACCTTTACACTCTAGATGTAATTGTCAATTTGAAGCAATACTTAATCGCTTTTTAGATCACGATTTTACCATACTACTATATAGAAGTTTGTCTATATGAAGTTTACCTAACAAGTGTAACACTCATGAATTAAAAAAATAGGAGTTAATAGATTTCTCCTATACTTCTGGATATCCAGTATAACAAAGTTGGAAAATTTTGTTTGAACGCCATATGTAGGTGCTTTATATAGGTCCCATCATGAGAAGTTGCGCCCCTTTCATATACGTTGATATAATTGAAGCTTCCGTAATTCTTTGTCCGCGATTTGAATATGCCTTCAAAATTGCGAGACAAGATCTTGTGCAGCCTGCCCAACAAACGTTATTGAGAATAACTACCGCATATATTAAAAGTAGAAGGGGTACTACATATTTTGTAACCATATTTTCGATTCCGCTCTTTCCAAGCTATTCCATTTTTTGTTTCTATTTAAATTGTTCTTAATATAAGTAATTTTAATAATTAAATCTTCCATTAAAATGTTGACTAACTTATCTTATCTACGGTTTTAAACATTAAGACTTTCAATTTCTCTTACTATATCTGAAAGGATATAAGGAATATTCTGTTATAAGAATTTTTTGTTCAAGATTTTTTCTATTCATACTTCTTACTCCCTATAGGTATCATGCCCGTTGGGCCTATAATATGTAGTATATTAGATATCCAATGTTAAGTGTCACACAAAGCTTGTTTTAAAACATCCTACTTTTTTGTTAGTAGTGAGTAACAGATTAATTTAAATAACAATATTGCAACTTTATAGAACACATTGGCCGCATAATTTCTTTTTAACGGACAGCTGCAGTAAAATATACAAGAATAAACATTTTGCTGCATCTAATTTTATATCAGATACCGTGCCATCGAAAAAGAGTGCACAGAGAAGTAAAAATTTTAAAAATCTGGGGAATTTGTTGCTGATGTGTTTCTCCCAAGCCAAAAGAACAAGATGTCAACCATTGAGGTAATATATATTAACTATTTATGCTAGCAAAAAATGACACCAGTAGGCAGCGGCGGCGCGTAGTGGTATGTCTTGGGGGTGCACAATCCGAAACAAACGTCTTTACACTATAGCGAATACAAAAACACTGAGAGCACAACTTCAAT
>JAHWXV010250729.1:0-17730 GCA_024586415.1 Phrixothrix hirtus | reverse complement strand
AGTGTATTCCTAAATTCGAGACATATCCTTCCTATACCGAAATCATTTTAACGCAGTTCAGTAATGAATTTTATTTTACTACAAACCTTTGTCCCGCTTAAATGCGCATTTTTGTCAGTAGCGCACACTAGTTTAGCCTTATCGTTTAATATTTTCGACTTTAGGCTCAATCCGAGTTCTTCGTACAAACAATAAGGTGGTCATCAAAATGGAACGTGATAGTGTTGTCGAAATACGTTTAAATAAAATCAGGATAGAGACTTGAAACATTATTTTTCCAATAAATTGTTCACTAAGTACAAGGTGGTCACGGGAAACAGGGCGTTTTTGAGACTGTAAGCGTCAGTGGTAAATGGAAGGGAGACTAGGTTGACGGCCCTGAGCTCGCAAAGGAATGCAGTTTCAGTCACAGTGGAGCAATGGACGTTACAACATCGCGTATTTGTGTAAAATGGCGAGTCAGTGACAGCAACCCAACATCTATCCCGGAGTCATTTCAATATTGAGCGACACGGTGCGGTCCTCAGCCGAAAAATGATTTTGAGATGGGTCGACAACTTAAGAAGAACAGGATCGTTGATGGAAAGAAAACCACCTGGGTCTGCTCGGACAGCAAGGACGCCAGAAAATGTGGAGAGAGAGAGAGAGAGAGAGAGAGCAGCGCTGTTACAGTGTCTACATCGATCTGCTCGTCGGCAATCATTTGCTTTGCGCATAAGACGTGAATCGGTCAGGAAAATTTTTAAAACTTAGTTACACTTTCACACATTCAAAATCATGTTCGTGCAGCAATTGAATGATGCGGACTACGAAAAGCGTGAAGAGTTTGCTGTACAGATGCTTTAACTGTTTGAAGAAAACAACGATGTCATAATTTTCATGTCAGATGAGGCTCACTTCCATTTGAGCGGGGAAATTGACAAGCAGAACTGTCTGTACTGAACAGAGTCAAATTCCAGACAGTTCCACGAACGCCCTCTGCACTCACAACGAATCACAGTACGGTGTGCGATGTCGCGCCGCTATGTCATCGGTTCCTATTTTTTCGAGGATGGTAGGCGTACAGTGACAGTAAATTCTGAACAGTACACTGAAATGATCAGAAACTGTTTCCTAAGAGAGTTGCGTAGGAGGTCGAGGCTAAACACAAATGAAATTTGCTTCCAACAAGATGGTGCAACAGACTATACTGCAAGGATATCTATGGACTTGCTTCGGCGTACCTTCCCCAGTCATCTCATTTCCCGGTATGGAGATGTTCCTTGGCCTCCGCGTTCTCCAGACCTCAGTATGTGTGATTTTTTCTTTTGGGGTTACTTAAAATCTCGTGTTTATGCGGATAAACCTCACATATTAGAGGAACTTAAAGATGCGATTCAACGTGAGATCCAGCTCTTGATCAGCGAACATTGGAAAGAGTGGGTGAATTTCAAAGACAAAGTGGAAAAGTGCATCGATGAACAGGATAAACATTTATCAGAGATTATTTTGCAAACATAACTTCAGTGGCATACATTTTACTACATTTTTATGTCAATAAATAGTTTTTCACTTCAATATTAACTGAGTATTATTTTTTTTAAAAACGCCTGTTCCTCGTGGTCACCTTGTATTAATACTTACGGGCAGTACAGTGGTCTTCTGCAAAGGGATTTGACTCAATATGACTCGGTACTTTTCAATTATTAAACCTGGTTTGATACTCCTAGAAGTCTTTTTCCCACATCTATCGTGCGGTGATTTTATGTTCTATTATAAATATATAGTGAGGTGCTATTGTATGTGATAATTTGATTGAATTTGCATCTTTTGGCAATGAAACGATGAACTCCATCCACTACAAGGCGATTTTCGTAAATACAAAATGCCATTGAAAAGGAATGCATCCAGGACGGTAAAAATCTAAAACTTCTAGGGAATTTCCAATGACTAGGTTTTCCATCGCCATTTCATAACAAAAAAGTAAATTCTTATTTGAGCGAACGCATTTATACAGGATCAGTCAAAAGTCAAAATAAGTTTTGAATGTTAAGTATCTTTTGTTTTCGTTGATATTTCTGAATTATTTCACATCACATTGGTGCGCAGACGTTCTTTGGAATTATGTTTTTCTTAGGTATAATCAAGAAAGACAATAGTACTGTTGTTTCCATTAATAGTGAGAGATATTCAGAAATGATCGAAAACCATCATTGTTATCCTCAGTTATGGCTCCAAAAGGATGAGGCAACTGTCCATATATCTGATGCCACAATGGACCACTTGAGAATCAGTTTTTTGATGGCCTAATAATTCTGCGCAATTCTGAAATCTAGAACCCTTGGTTAGGTAATGATAATTTAATAATTACTCACGACTATATACGTTACATATTTAGGAAATTTAATTAGAGTAGGATTTTATTTAAACTCAGTAAAAAATCATTTTCCTAAGGAATACATAGATTAAAACAGAAAATTATTTGGATTCACTTCGTATAATATATAAAATTATTCATTGAAAAAATACATAGTAAGAATTCGTGATATTAAAAGAACTTGATTGTTTTATATTCTCACATACGGTGACCTCAGCGTTGACGTTTGATTAAACAGTAAAAGTACCAGTAATGCACGCGCCAAGGTAGCCTGAATGCCAAAAATCCGTGTAAAAATCACGCCAACATTAAGGACAGGAAATATGCAATTTTAAGATTCTCAGGGGAGAAATAAAAAGTTAGTCAGTTATCAGGTTTTAAGCAATACAATTCGCGGAAAGTAAATGCTATCTTAAATAGTACCTTATGTCTTTAATTTTTAGATTTTGAAACTGTCTTTGTCAAAGTTTATTAAACCACTAGGCCAATGGTGTCGAAGTTGGGTTTCCAGAAATAATTTGGGGTTTCGAAATTTGGCAAGATTCAGACAGGTACCGTTTCGTATACTTCTACCCGAGAAGGGTTCTCACGTAATTAGGACACAGAGGACGGCTTTTCTCGTTATTATATCAACGTTAGAAACACTAAAATAGTAAGTACTCTCCACGTATTTTGTCTATATAAAAGAAGGGAATTGCTTTAAGTAAATTATCTCGAACTACCATCTTAGTTTGCAAATTCACATAACGTAATAAAAGGGATATTGTTGCTTCGATTTATTTTGAGAAAAATTAAAACGAATAGATTATGACTTATTAGTAATTACTGATTGAATAAACATTTTTGATTATTAAAAGTTTTTTTAATAATTATAAATTGTTGCCAGCTAATTTTCTGTAAATATCATAACGGTATTATAGTAATTTAAAACTAAACCTTTGATAGTTTGGGTACCGATTTAATTATTAATGTTTAAAACATGTATTTTCTCGTACAAGTGTCACCAATGTAAACTAGACGCGCCTCTTTAAATTTGTCATAGATTTCGCAATTACCTGAAAACGTATTTTGGTTTCCTTTTAAACACGCTTCACGCGAATCTCGCTTGCACGGGCTAATGTGTGTATTATTAGTATAGTTTTATTTAAGGAATATACATTTTACCATTATGTATAAATGTGTCCACGTTAAAAGTTTATTATATGACGTTTTTGTGGCCAATTAGTGTTTTCTTTCTTTATTACTGACAACCTAAAGTTTACCTGCAGTGATATTTATACAGTGCGCGCTAAATAAATTTGGTACTCATTCTATAACTTGTCAATACAAGAAAAGTTATAAAGCATTTGTTTCAAAGTAAATATAAAACTTGCATAATAATTTAAGAATTTAGTTTGCTAGATTATTAATGATACGCAGGGTGCATCAAAAGAATCATAGTATTATCCCACTTTCATAAGTATAGACAGTTTTGGATCAATTAAGCATAAATACGTGGTTTCATCCCAATTTTATAATCAAATTAGCACTCCACGATACACAGGAGCTGTCGTAAATAGTGAGCACTTCTAATTTAGTATATCTTTTTTCAGTCTTTATCCCGTAGCTGCAGTACCATTAGAGTGTCCGTCTCCACTCCTAAGGTAGGTCACTAACATCTTGACATACAGAGTGTTCCACGGGCATTACCTAGTAGCAGTATCGACTTAACAGTGTTTAGCCTCGCAAGTACCGATGGACCACGCCTCGCTCCACTGCAGGTTAGCCGACCGTGGTTAAACACTCGTGATGTTTATTTACCGCATGCGTTATTGCCAGTTTATCCTGTAACATTATTTCTTATGGGGGATATCTTAATCAGCGAGAGTATATGTGAATAAAATACGAACAATTCTATAAGTCAAGGTGAACATCCATGTATAAATACGAGTGCTACAACCACATACACTAACGGCCATTCAGGAAAATGTGATCAAAATAGTTCAACCTTGAGAGGCTGTATATGTAGACCATTTAAAAGTCTGTTACATTCACTTCAACTGCATATAAGATTTAACAAAATCGATTCCTTATCTAATTTATTCATATTTCAAAACCGCCTCTGATTTCTTACTGACCCTGTAATTCTAGTTCTCAAATGATCCAAGTCGCGAATAGATTTTGTTTAGATTAAAGTATTTGAATAACTCCATATAATAAAATGAAGGGAGTTTGGATCTGGTGAACGAAGAGAACAAGGTACAGGGCATAAAATGCGCAACGTGAATTTATACTAAAAGATAAAGGCATATCATTAACAATGCCCTGTACTTGAGTATGAAGGAACTGTTAAGATTTTTGGTAGAAAAACTGACGAGAAATTGGTCTCCCAAAACGTTGGCTTAAACATGAATTGAATAATGCCTTGGATGATTATTTTCAATTATTGGCTTGACATTTAACACACCGTACGTGCGTTATATTAAAATTAAAAAAGCATTCCTCATAAATATTGTTTTATCGCAAAATAAAACGTTTAGGAAAAAATCATTGGGCGCGTTTAGGGAACGCAACTGTTGGCTCTCAGCACATGTTTATACTCAACCTATTTTGTACTGATAAGTTGCAATAATTTTAAATTCCCTAAACATTTTAACCATAGATAACTAAAACATGAATCTATGCTTTTCCTAGCCCTTACAAACTGGGAGGTTATAGACTATATTCATTATTTAGCTACGATTATAGATTATGTTAAATGACATTCATAGATAAAGAATGTTACATTTATGCCATGTTTATATAAAATGTAATTATATATTGTGATTTTAAGTAGCAAATATGGCTGAAGCATTTATATTGGAATATTTCTTATTTAAAGATGAAATTAATTTAAATAATGTAATTGATTTGATTCCATAATATTTCTTTTAATCGATGGATTGCGAAATTTATCAATTCGTGTACGATATTCATCAAGAAATAATGGTGCTTTGTTATTCCAACAGAACATTTCTTCTTGTCGAACATCTTTATTTTCAACAATATTAATATCCTCCTCTTCTCCTAATTATTCTACAATATATTTTTGTGAACTGCAACATGTCGGAGCTATAAATTCAATTTATATTTAAATTTTAAATGTCAATAATTTATAAAATATTCATTATTTACTTACGGTAATTTTTGGTATATTTTTATCATTTACCAATCTATAATTAGGGAATCTACCATTTATAGCAAATATAAGAAATTATTTTCAAATTTATAAAATAAAACAAATATCAGCCATCTTATTAATTTGAGGTTACGTAAGATATGCTGACCAAACACAACAGAAAATTTTATGCTGACAAAATTAAGCAATAGTTGCAAGTCAGCATTTGCTTAGCGCGATCGTTTAGGGAACCGTTGTCACTCAACTCTCTCAACCGTTGTCAACAGTTATGTTCCCTAAACGCACCCATTGTCTCATAAATTTTGATGCAATT
Source organism: Phrixothrix hirtus (assembly GCA_024586415.1). NCBI lineage: Eukaryota > Metazoa > Arthropoda > Insecta > Coleoptera > Phengodidae > Phrixothrix > Phrixothrix hirtus. The sequence goes on along the minus strand of JAHWXV010250729.1, from coordinate 11,904 downwards.
TCCAACGACTAAAACGTGTCCTATTTTCCAAATACTCTCCGTGTAAAGCATTGACCAATTGTAAGAGGTATTAATGTAATAATTACTATCTAAGAACGCTACAAATCTGAGTGGTTATATTTTCGATAAAAGCAATCTTTTGGTGCTAGTTGTTGAATGTAATTCAACTTAATTCAAAACTGTTTCTTCTAATATTGGTGGTCTTAAAATTGGTCTCTCATTATCTTTTCTAATTTTTATATATCCCACCTCTTTTATTCTTTGAAACTCTTACAAACAATTATTTATTAGGAAGGTGTCCGTTATATAATCTTAAAGCTAATACTGAATTTTCGTCAGCTAAACTTGTTGACCAATAAACTGCTAAGTTCGAGTGCACTTGGCTCTATTTTTGGAGTCTTCGACAAGTACAGCGTCCTAATAATTATTAAGCTTACCGAAACGCTTAAATCAGGTTAGTGTTGTGTTATAAAAATGCAATGGCTTTTGTTTGCCTGTTTGTTTTATGAATAAGACTTCAGGTTTCGGAAATTCCCTTGGCCTTCTTGGCAAAAACTGTTGTTATTTTGCCATGCCTACTAGAATTTTGTCGAATCTGGAGGGGTTACATCACCAATAGGGATTTTTAATGTGCTAAACATCACATTAAAGCGAACCTACGACTTTACTTCCTCATCCGAGAAGGTATGGTTTTTAAATTTTTTCTGCTGAAAAATTTGCTAACTTAGATGGGGTTTGAACCTACGTCCCATGGGTGTAGAGGTAAATATGCTAACCACCACACCAATCGGACAGGCGCATAATCGTAATAACACAAATTAACAAACCATCGAATTACTTTCGACAATAGTGCACCTCATAGATTTCTGATACAATTAAAAAACATATTTGATTGTTTACTTTTATCCAAAGGCGTTATACTTAGCGGCGTAGTCTGGTATATTTATGGATAGGGGTCTGCACTTCTAAAATGATGGACTTCTTTGGCCCATATATTATTCATGTTTTTTACGTAATAAAATACAACACATTTTTTAAGAAAGAAAAGAAAACTCAAAATTACTAATAATCAATCATTTTATTAGGAAAAATGCGTCGCTCGGGAGCGTTGCGTTTAATTCAGTGACCACTTTTAACTTATCTGAGAAATGCGATTAGCAACGTAACCACTGCGTGCCTGTAAGACATTTAGAGGAGCTCAATGTTCACTATCCATTATTTCTCCATTCCAACATATAAGTAACCATGTCTAAACATGACGACATTCTTTAAAAATACTTCTGCCTACATTACAAAGACCATAATTAACTTCTCTCAAATATTCTACTAACCACTATGAAAATATAGTATTAAAACATAGTTGTACATCGTTTACCTTTACGTGGACGTAATTGTACTTTTGACCTTTTAGCCTTGGCGACCCACCCTCTCATTTGATTCCTTAGTTTGTTCCTTTGGTTTGATCCCTTACTTTAATCCTTTTGTATAACTTCTTAGTCAAAGTTTTAACATTTTCTTTTGATGTGATCCCTCAGTATGGACCCTTTTAAAATATTTGGAGATGATTATGAGATCTTCCTAAATGTGGACCTCTCCAAATTTAGGGTGGGTGTTTCGAACCCCCCGTGCCGCTGACACTGTGCGTCACTTAGATCAGATAACAAGTCTAAGCGAACTAATTTTTTTAAGCGGCCTTCATGGTGCTAAATATAATGTACCACAACACACTGGTGCTAATTCCATCAATTACAATTTAATTAATTCGCACCAACATGCCCAATATTTATAGAAACATTAAATTATTTTAAAAAAAACGTGGACAAATAATGCGCATAAAAATGTAAATAATTATTTTCGAATGCTGAAGTTAGGTAAAATTTAAGAACGAAACAGTATCATCATATTTACCAAATCTTAGAAAAATGCATTCAAAAGAAAGGTAGGCAGAAAACGTGACTTTCTCAATAAAGCGAGAAATATTAGTTAGGTATGCAAATTGTACTTAAATAATTAATACCTTCAAACTACGAAGTAGCACGTACATTTTTATTTAAAATTTTCGTAGAATTTAAAATGGTTAGATACATGTCAAAGAACAAAGAAAATGACTGCTCAGCCAAAATAGGGAAAGTGTTATAAAAAACCCTCTACGCCATAACAACAACGCCTTATCATTTTTTGATTCCTGTCACGAACATAACGTCTGAGCGTGTTAGCAAAAGCGAAGAATGAAAATAAATAAACAGTGTTCACAGTGTTGAACCAGTAAACTACTTAATTAAAAGGTCGATTCAAGGTCGAGGTAGAAGTTTCATCAAGTCGAGGGAAATTTATGTAATTCGACCAGCCAAACAGTTTTTCTCAGCAGGACGACCATGTGTCGCTGGTTCTGTTTTAACCGATTACTTTTTACTCTTACTTTCGAGCGTGCTTGTATCTAGTTTACTGGGTAGAATGTTTCTACCTGCATATCTTTTATTTTATACATTCTGTTATTAATAAAAGAATAATAATTTTTATACCTGTATTTATCTGTAGGTTTATATTTACATATGTACTGTTTTATATTCTATGGACATCTTATCCTATGTTACCTAAAATTAGAGTGCAACATGCATTTCATTCACTAAATTCATTCTATGGCATTTAAGGTGATTGTCGTGCATTTTTGTTTTGTGGGATGCAATACCAATATCAAAGGATTAATGCAGTTGGGCATTGGCATTAAGGCATGCCAATTGTGTAACAATGGGAGCTCAAGTATAGATATGATTCATTATAGTGCACAGCCTATAACGATCAAATGAAATACGTCCAAAATGTCTTCTTGACTTGTTCCACAAGGTTCGATTATTTGTATAACGATGAAATACGTCCTATTGCCATATCTACAATCCTCGTAAGGGACCTCAAATGTAACCTAAGCCAGCGGAAGGTGTCCTGAAAGCAACAAGCACTTTTGGTATTTACACATTATGATTTCTAAAGTATGTCTGTAAAGTACTAATATAATTGCGACAAATTAGCAAATGTCCTTAATTGTAACATTCGCAAACGTATTAATTATTTAAGGAATAGCTTGATCGGAAGGGTTATTAATAAAGTAGGTATCAAGGTCAATGAATGGTTCATATAGTGTCTGTTTTCATTTTTATTGTGTTAATGTATTTTGGGTTATGTACTGCCACATCTTTATGATTATAATGGTTCAATTATTTATTTGACAGTTTTCTGTAATTATAAACTATCCTAAATATTACAGTATATTTTTTCGCTAGATGTCTCCGCCTAGATTGAATTTTAATTTAAATATTCTACATTTATACTTATTTCTAGATCCTAATTAATATTTATGTTCCATTGCTACGTTACCACTAGATGGCCAGACTTGGTTCAATTTCATATATGTATTCATTCTAATTCGTTCATTGAACTTTTGCCATATATTAGGAGATGCAATGAACTCTTCTCTTGTTATCCTGAATTTTTATTCTTTTTAACTATATTTACATTTCAAAAAATTCTTTTAGTTTTAGTTATTATTTTAATTACATTGTTAATTTAACACAATATTTTATCTTTTTAACGTTGAATACTAATTCGGCTATTTTTACTATGCGTTTCTCGAATTCTTGATACATAGTTTTACTTGTATCAATAAATTTTAATACAACAATATGATAATTAATCAAGATTCGGGCAAACGTTGCAAACAAATTCCTTTGGTCAATGCTGGTGATAATCGAGACCTTTCAACTGGTGATTATATTAAAGGCATTCCAGCTTAAAGAACTAAACGAAGAAAAATAATTCAAGAACAAGGACAAAGTACAATAGTCAATAGTCCATGGAGCATCCGTTACCTGTAGGCACAGAAAAGGCAGTTAGGAAGTGAAGATACATATTAATCATTAACAATTAAATTCGTGTGTTTACGTTAAATTACGTTAGATTCATTCTCTTATTTAAAATGTTTTATTTTAATTTACGTAGTAAAATGAAGATTATTGAAAACACTTTGTTGACGCCTTTTGTGATTCCAAAATTCAGATAGAAATATTTAAAAGCGCATTCGTAAAATTTCATAAATTGTTGAATACTTGTTTTTATTTAAAAGGGTATAATTTAACTTTTGCGTTTTATGTGCTGCATTGCTTAAATATTATAAGTATCTTCGGTGTTAATATTTTTATGTTGTTGATAAATACGTGCATCACGTAATTTTGAATTTAATGATGTTAATTCATATTTTATTTTTTATTCGATCAATTTGTAATTCTTTTATTACATTTCTTATTTTAAGCATTTTATATGTTTGATAATTATTATTGAATCGTTAATAAATTATATTTAATTCTATGGTATTTTTTGTCGGCCTAGATCCATTGCAAAGGATCGTAAGCTACCAAAAGTAGATATACGATTATCACCAAAATTAAAATAAAAACAAATAAACCGCATCTTTTCGGCAAAACACAATAATCAGCTGTCAGTGTCAAACACGACAACACTAAATATTTGTGTACAAAGTTAAAAATAACTAAATTCTAAGGTAACTATTATAATGTAGAAAAAATTTAACCCTTTATCTAAAATTTATTTCCATTTCCACCGTATTTTTCTTTCTATTTTTATTAAAACGTGTCTTCCTTAACCGTTTTTACTTTCTGTTACCCTATATAAGATATAAGTAAAAGAGAAAGTATTATTTTGGACCAAAATTTTCGATGTTAAAATTTTAGTGGAAGTACACGTTTTCGAACCCCCTGAGTATGAAAATCTTTTTTTTTAAATTGGTATATGTGTGTGTATGTGCCGGTGAACACAATAACTCGAAAACCAAACGTCCTAGAAAAACACAAAATTTTATATTTGAGTTTGTATCCATGGTCGCACGTGACCGCAATAATTTCACTAAAATTGGATAACCGGAAGTGCGACTTTATTCTTGTAACTTTTTGTTTTTTTGAGATTTTCTCGAAATCCGCTATAACGATATTTTTTAAATTTCTTATATTTATTATATATTTAATGCTTTTTCATATAATCTAGGCCATTTCTCACAAAATTTTCTGTAACTTGAGTAACCGGAAGTAGTTTCACCATTAACTCTGAATAAAATAACTATTAAACTCAAACTCCTAGATAAATGAAAACTTATATTTGAGGTTGTAATTGCCTTAGTATGCTAAATCAAGAATTTTGTTAAAATCAAATAACCGGAAGTAGCACTTTATTTCTGTCATTTTTAAATATTTTCCGAATTTTTCGTTTTTCGAGATTTTCTCGAAATTGGATTTAACAATGTTTTTTAAATTCCCTATATTTATTATATATTTAATCCTTTTTTATATAATTTGGGCTATTTCTCACAAAATTTTCCGTAACTTCAGTAACCGGAAGTAGTTTCACCGTTAACTCTGAATGAAATAACTATTAAACTCAAACTCCCAGTTAAATGAAAATTTATATTTGAGGTCGTAATTGCCTTAGTATGCTAAATCAAGAATTTTGTTAAAATCGAATAACCGGAAGTAGCACTTTATTTGTCATTTTTAGATATTTTCCGAATTTTTTAAGATTTTCTTGAAATCGGCTATAACGATTTTTTAAAAATTCATTGTATTTCTTAGAAATTTAAGATCTTTTCATATAGTCAAGGTAAATCGGTAAATCGAGTAACCGGAAGTACTTTAACCGTTAACTTTAAATAAAATAACTATGAAACTAAAAGCCCTAACTAAATGAAAATTTTTATTTGAGGTCAAAATCAAAAACTTGGTTAAAATCGAATAAGCGGAAGTACCACTTTATTTCTGTCATTTTTAGATATTTCCGGAGTTTTTCGTTTTTCGAGATTTTTTTGAAATCAGCACTAACGATGTTTTGTTAAACTTTGTATATTTCTTAGCTACCTAATTTAGTTTTATGTTAATGAACGAATTTCTCTAATAAATTTTTGAAAAATTGAGTAACCGGACGTACTTGGAGTATTGGTTGTGAACATCTCAAAAACAAATCATATGAAAATCAAAAACTATATTTAAGTTTTCTATCTTCCTTACATGAGACGACAAGAATTTAGTTCAAATCGAATGACCGGAAGTGCCACTTTATTCTTGAATAATTTTTGCGATTTTCTCGAAAACAGCTATAATAATTTTTTTGAAACTTGCTGCAGTTCTTTGAATCACTTGTGAACATTTACATATTTGTATATCTATGTTGTATGTAAGAGAAAGTCGCTTGTTGTCTCACACTAGATTCTTCTATAAACATGATCGATGATCTCCCTTGAGACATCATCAACCGCTTTTAAAAGTCTTTTGCATGAGTTTATGTATCAAATTAATGCGAGTTATAGATTTACGATTTGATTAATTTATTAATTTCTTTCGATTATTGGAACGGCTTTGATTAATTTACTATCTCACTCTACTCGGATAAATCCAAGACCTGTAGAGTTTTGTATGAAACCTAGCATTGCATATAAGCGTAAATAGATGGGATAGAGCAATAGGTTAGGATAGGCCGCCCTTATAGCTTGACAAATATGTATATAAAGTAATGTATGGCATATGAAAAAGTCGTATCCGACTTTTATCCCACCGCGTTCGGCTGGACCGCCCCAAAAAATCTTGTATGTGCCCCTGATTTCTATGTTGATTACAAAGATTCTATTGGCGGTGATTTTATTGAATGAGCGTACCTACTCCAGGAGTAGTTTTGATCAACTATTCTCTTTTTTTACAAAGTTTGTGTTCCTAATTATTTTGAATGACTACCTAATTTATAATCTGTTGCTCTGTTAATTTATAAAAAAAGATTTCCTTTCTTGTATTATAAATAATTTGCTAGCTCATCTAAAAATTTCTTTTAAATTATTCCTTTGCCGTTTTATTTTGCAGTTTTATTTTGCATTTATATTCTTCTTTTTAAGCCAGTTGGTAAACTATATTGTTTGGCAGACATTTAAGTGGCACAGTTCTCTGAACTTTGCAAATGCAGTATTCGTGGCTTATTCAGTCTGTGTTTATTTATTTATTTTGCGTTGGCATTCAGCCATTTTATCTGTAAAAGATATGATTAATACTCCTACGAAAAAAATATTTGAAAGTACAAAATGATCGATAAGCATATTTCTAGCTACGATATTAGTATTTTAGAATAAAATGGCAAAAAAAGATAAATTAACAACCAAATTAGTAATCGCATCAATATTATAGTTACAATAAAAAATGTGTATGCAATTCCGTATTTCGTTAAACTGTAGGGTCTAAATATAACATTTTGTCAAAATAAATCACAAAAATAGACAACTTACAATAAAAATATTTGTAATCTAATTGGTGTGACTGCTTTAGATGAACTCTTGAGTTTTAAAATTATGGGGTACGGCTTAAAATCTCAAATTTGAATATTTTCTGTCGTTTACGAAATGAGTAATGATGAAGCGAAGATGTAACAAACAACGCTGTTCTTTAGCATATCAGATTTCCCCGTAAAATATGTTAGTATGCGCTAGTTCAAATAGTATAATCTTATATCTATGAAAGTGAATATTTATATTTATATTAATTTTAATTAACTTTATAACAACAAAATTTGAAATTTAGAGTTTCAACATAACCATAGATGCCGCAAGTGGGTGTTTATATTTGAAACCACGTAAAATTTAAATTTAATTAAAATTATCGTTATTATTGTTTACATTTGATCTATAGTATGAAATAGCAAAAAAATTAAAACATCTATGCGGAAATCGTAGCGCGTTCTACAGTTCCCTTTCATAGAAAATTACCATTTTGTTATTATACAGGGCTATTCAAAATGATTGGCAGGATTTCTTTGTTTTATTGTGGTGCATATTACACTTATAATGTTAACATCGATAGCTAGAACAATTCTGATGGTTTTGTTTCGTAACAGCTCGTTTGATCCTCATAAATTGTAATTTGTAATCAAAATCAACTCAGTTCCAACATATATTGCAACTTTCTAAATATTACTATAAAGGAAATAGCGTGACTGTATTTCTATACTTAAACCAAATAGTTCTCAAATAATAAAAAGACGGACAGTTGGGAACTAATAAATTCTTAACAAAAAATTAACAGTTATATCCGCGAGTGGAAATAAAAATCAATAGTAAGTGCAAATAAACTAAACATCGAAGTTCCGAAACGAATTGTACTAAATAAAAAATAATCAAAACGCCGCCATCGTAAAATAAGGAAGCAATAACAAATAACCATAAAGCCAAGCAATAAAATTCCAGCAGGATTTGTAGTTTACAATACTTTCATTCGTAGACATGGTATCAGAAGACGTAGTACTATGGTGCAGAAATAGTCAGTGTTGAGTCGTGTCCATTTAAAGTTAATGATACTCTACATCAGCATGTTCCTCATCAGCATATCGATGGCTCCAGTACAACGGGAGGGAAACATGTGTGATAGTATACTAATTCCTCAAGAGAGGTCAAGGACTTTTACTGTTCACGGTTTTTCCTCAACGCAAGTTAGGCTATTAGAAACTTCCACAACCTAGATCTTCAAAAACGATGATCACTCAATCAATCCTTTGAATGGCCTGGAGTACCTAGAATGTTTAATAAATTTTATTCTTTTACCTCTTTTGCATTTGACGATTTATATTAGAGAATTCTTTGTAGCTCTGCCTACACGGAATTCCTGTCCTTATAGGAGGCGATTTTGTTTACCGATTTTAATTCCGAGAAGAATGCCGCCCGGCGCGTCGTCTCGATGGCGATGTTTACCGATGTAATCATGTTCTCGTTATCAAATTCAAAGGGGGCGTGGCCAACTGTTACACTTGCACTTGTTGATGCTTCTTGGGCTTGATTTTTGTTTTGCTTGGAGGCGCCGGATCTTAGCGTTTCCGCGTATATCGCACTATTGCGTACAGGTGCACTCACGCATCTCGTTAATTTCGGGAATCGTGGACATCCCTTAAAGTTTGCTGTGTGGACACTTTGGGAATTTGCACACGTTGCCAGCGTACTTCTGTCTTTGGTGAACATCGACGAGAAGTGCCCAACACCGAACTTTACACAACGTGCCTCTGCTCTGCAGCAGCGCTGGTTATAGCCGAATAGCTGACACCTATGACATTGAATGGTGCCGCGCTTCTTTTTAGGTGCCTCCACAGAGATGTCAAAATGGAGGATAGCTCTGATATTGTATATTTTCTCACCCTGGTCGTTCTTCTCCAGCGACATCGGCGTGCGCTGCCTTCCTCTCGGCATCCTTCTTAAGGAGATAACTGGGAACCCTTGCCTTAGGAGATCCTCCTTAATCTCCTCGTCTGAGATTGTTTCGGGCAGTCCTTTTAAGACTACCCTTAGCGACTTTTCACTGGCAAGCTGAAACGTGTTGTACGGAATGTTTGATTCTGCTAGGTATTTGGTGATGCCTCGACGTTCGGCATCACTAGCAAGCTGTACCGTTATCCCCTGATCGACGTTCTTCTCCCTGGGGATTTGAATACCCAGTTCTGCTAGGTCGTGCACCATTTTTGGCCAGTTTTCTTTTTTGCGCATCACCACGGAAGGCACCTTATCGCGTGGCTTCTTGGCGGCTGTGATGTCGTTGGCCACCGTCTACTTTATCGTGTCAACTTCTTGCTCATCTTCCAGGTCACTGAGCGCATTGTATCTGTTTTAAGTCGCCAACTTTGGCGCCGGACCGCTTTTTTCAGCTCTTGGAGCCTTTGACTTTCGCTTTCGTCCCTTAACTTCGACGAAGTTGTCGGAACCTGGGGTGCTTGCGTTGTCTTCCTCAATGGACGAGTAATCCATCGACTCGAGGAGGTCGCGTGCGTCTTTTGCTGCAGCATTGGCACCTGCTGCAGGCACGGTAGCAGATTTTGCAGAGAGATTCTTCCGCAGTTCGTTGTTGAGCTGTTCGAGCTCTTGGGTTCACTTACTAAAACGGTTACTTGTATTGCATCCGACCCACCACTACAAGTAGAAAGGGCCTAAGGTACAGTACAAAACAACTCAAAAAAGAAATACGTCTGCGCACTACAACAGACACTGTGATACTCTCTCTCTCTGCTTTGCCGTTTCTCTGAACACTCAACCACGTTTAGGCCGAGAGAATACCTGTGGATTGACTTCGAGGGTCTGCCTTTTTTAAAGTGCGATGTTGTCGAAGTAGGGGTGGTCCGCATGTAAATGCGGAAGGAATGCTCAATAGTGATTAAGTTCACTTAGATACGCATGTTGTGTAGTCTGAAAAAGTCTCTCTTTCAATGAAGTGCTCTTGTCGTGAATTCGTACATTTCCGTTGCCTAAAATATAGCGACCCTGATTACAACTACCAAAGTAGTACATACTTGGTACCTTACGTTCAATGTTCTCTACAATTTTTCAAAATGATCAACCGGCCTTTCACAGTCCACAGTCCCACTTCAAATGAATTTGTGTTCAAGATACAATTTAACCCAACATTAGAAACACTAAATAGTAATAACATATATTTTCTATATTGATGTCCTCATTTTACTATATCGCTTTTTGTTGTCTCATGAGGTTACTTTGCAAACATTTTAAGGCTTTATCAAAAAGGTTCTTTATAATCACCGTGAATAGTTTGTGTTGTATTCTTTTGGTTTTTAATTTATTCGATATAGAACGATATAGACATGTAAGCAGGTCTTTATCCAAAAAGCTTCTTCTTCTTTATAAATACATATATTCATGAACTTTTTCGACAAATTTCAATCACAATAACTAAATTAATAATAAAATTGTTATCAAAATTTGTCACTAATTATTGATCAAATTAAAATTAAAATAGAATAGAAACAGAAAAATAAAGAATTTCATTATGCGTCAGATTATAAAGGGCCCCTGTAGCAAATAGCAATGCATGTTATGAATAACATGAATAACATAAATAACAACAACACTAAACCAAATTGTGCAGTTGGAAGTAAGTTAGAATGTCTAGAACTTTGTGGAGTACTCTGAATGTTTTGGTTTTGATACCATATTAAGCACAGTTAAGTTCAGTTTAATTTTGGATAGTTTAAATATATTGAAGAATACCTAGAGCTTTATAAAAACTAGAACTAAATAAATACATGTAGAATTATAATTAGTTGTAATTGTAAATAAATTAGATACTTAAAATAAATAATTAAATAACTTGCGAATTTTGTTACAACCTGTAACGTCTCGCCGTTACATGTATATTTGTATATACACTAGTAATTTAATTGCTTTCAGTTTATTTAATTTAAAGTTAAAATTTCATCACATATTCATTTATATTTGATTGTGGTATTTTTCAGAAAAGTGGCAATGTTCATTTTCAAAAATAGAAATGACAACGTTGTGAATTTATCAACGTATTTGATTAATATGCATGTCAATCTTTTGTAGGGATTTGTAAACGATTTCGAGGTTTGGCTTGTTGCAGACTTTTGCATTAACATAATGTCCAATAAATTAAATTTAAAATAAAATATTGTGGTAAAATAAAATTTCTTAGTGTAATATACAATCGTTTTCATTAAAATGAAAATAATTATATAGATTAAAAGGGTTTTTAAAGATTAATTAATTTTACAATGTGATTGCAAAGGTTTGAAATTCGACCATTTTAGTTTGGTAATTATAACTTAGTCAATTTTTCTTTGTTCTTTTAATTGTTTTCAATCAGGAAGAATTGCCTTATTTTAAGGAAGCAATTACAATCTGTATTTAAAGATTTATAAAGATTTCAGTTCTAATACACTTGGTGAAAGTTTTAAGCCAGCTTTTATCTCGTTACATAGTGTGAAGGTCAAGTACCTATAATTAATAAGGGTAAATTATTTTACTTCTTAAGCATGGCATAGTTTAATTCAATTTGTAACCACCAAAAATAAGGAAGA
>JAHWXV010250726.1:0-10078 GCA_024586415.1 Phrixothrix hirtus | reverse complement strand
TAAGTCATTTGTTTGTGAAGTTGTGGGGATAATTACAAATTCACTGATTTCATTTATCACTGCAATAAAATATTTACATTAGAAAATCGGTGATTAAAAACCTACGATAAGATGCATTAGTAGAATTGATGCATATGCGTGTGTAATTTACGCCGTTATAAATCGATAGCATAAGAATTTTACCTTCCATTGTAAATCGCGCATGAAAACTAATAAATCAAACCAACACGTTTTTGCGTTTTTTAGGTTATGCTTGATCAAAGATGCCAATTTCAAACCAATTTTTAAATGATTTCCAACTATACATGCGCAATGCGGGCGGTTTTCAAACTATCACCAACCGGCTGCAGAAACAAACCTATTATTTTTTCTTTTCCATGGCCTGCCTAATTTCTTCATTCTCAATAATAACGGCTTGTCCCTCGTACTTTATTGGCTTCTTAATTTCATTGTTTTTATAATTGTAGTGTAATAATTGTTTAATTTTAAACCTACATATATTGTTCTTTCTCCTATAATGTTCAATGTATCCCCAAAATTAATATTAAAAACATATATTACCTATTTTTAACTTTATCTTGAAAAATATAGCTGTGCCTACACTTTATGGTTGCACTGTATTTACACATACATATGCAGGTATTAAATCATCCATGGTTTGTTTATGCAACAATTACATACGTAACATAATATACTTACATATTTAAATACCATAATGCGTTTCTATTTATAGTTACATCGGTTCCCCTATTTGTTTAGGTCTTTTATATTTGACAAAAAATGGTTGAATTATATTAACATTTTTATAAATAATTTGTATCAATGAAATAGTACGCATCAACAGTCGAAATGCAGAAGATATTTCTTTTAAATTTTGTTTTTCTATGCAAATGGGTTGTCACTTCCAAGAGGGTCATTTTTTGTTATTAAATTAAGTTGATTTAATATACTCTTTTGGGATTTATTTCTTTTCGTTGAATACAAGGATAAGTATTCTACACATTTTAATTTCAAAATACATTCATACATTTTTTATTTAAGTAATATATTTGTATAGATGTATATAAAAATAAAAATAAATTTAATAGTAAACTAGAACGAGATCATATATTTACATGTTTGTAAATAATTTCTAGGAATAATCTAGCATTAATTCTTTTGTGTGTTTACAACTTACTCTTTCAGAAATCTGTTTTTATTGAAGGCCATCTACTGTTAAGTAGCGTTAATGTTTACCAAATTGCATTTGCTATTTATTTCATGCGACATTTACAAATCTAAAGTCTAATGATTTTTTTAGACCAAATTCGCTAATGCCATCTAGATTTTCTAGACCTGAAATACAAAATTTTGGTCAACTAAAATATCTATAAGATTGTTCAACTAGTATCTATATACTTAAACAATGATATAGGTATATTATGTACAATTTGTATAGAATTTTAATTGCTACGAAATTAATATGTTTACTTCAAGTTCTGTTAAATAATAATTTAAATGATTAGTTTAATTTATATTTATGTGTACATATTAATATCAACGCAAAATTTGTTTGTAAAATCAAAACAAATATCGTTTTAACTTTAATACCTACTACTTATTTAATGAAATTGCCCACATTAGATATTAACCCCATTATTATCTGAATCTAACAATATATTACATATAAACTGAGAATCATTATTTTGACTTTTTATTGCAATTTAGGGATTACATAATTTTAAAATTAATAAAATGTACATACATACCTTTTTCAGTTAAAATAACTGTTAAGATACAGTGGGTGATCAAATTATTAGGGACACTTGAATAAATGACAAATGTTTGAATTTAAAATTTTTAAACTTCTAAGATATGTTGAACTAATATTTATTTCTTAAAGTTAAATTTATGGTCTTTAAGTAATTTAAGTTTATAATGGGCAATAGCTAGCAGTTGGCACCTAAACTCTGATGGTATTTTCTCCAAGTATTTGTCTATGTCCAGAAAAGACGTATTTTTTGTGCTCTAACTGATCTTATTTATTATTTATTTGTCAGTTTCTGACTTTAAGGTAAGTTTTGTAGATATATCATTTTGTTGATTTTAAGTACATTATTTCTCAGGTTTTTTGAAAAAGCTTTTTATAAAGTGTTTTGTAGCATGGGTAGGGCTAAAGACCTTTCTCCGCGAAAAATTTCAGAAATTAAAACCTTAGTGTCACATACAAAATATTCTATATGGAAAATAGCAACAATTTCAAAAGTTTCTTAGTCATCAGTGTACAGAATTGAACAAAATTTAAAATTTAAGGTTGATCTTAAAGCTAGACGAGATGAGAGATGTGGACGTAAAGAACTTATTATGCCAAGAGACGAAAGAAAAATAAGAGATATATGCATTCAAAACAGAAAATCGCCATGTAGGTTTCTTATTAAAATTATTTAGGATTCTGGAATCCACATTTCTGACATAACAACTCGTCGTTGCATTAAAGATTTGGGTTTCGTTTGTCGTCGACCGGCCAAGAAACCATTTTTAACACCTGCTATGAGGGAAAAACGTCTACAATGGACCAAAGCTCACAAAAACTGGACAGTTAATGACTGGGAAAAGGTAAGATTCCACTTGCACAATCAACAACTGCATATTTATTGAAGCGTGTTTCATTACAAGTTTGTTTTTCTGACGAGTCCTCAATTCACATTTTGTGTGATAAATCAGAATTCGTTAGGAGAAGGGCATATGAAAGATTCAATTATGACTGCATTATAAGCAAGAGTAAAACATCCTGTTAGCGTAATAGTCTGGTCGATTATTAGTAGTCATAGTAGCTATATTTCTATTATATTGTTATATTATATTGTTAATGGAACCATGCGAGAAGACTAGTATATGGAGGTCTTGAATGCAAAAATGCTTCCCCAAGTACAAGAATGGTTTCCAGATGGAAATTTTACATTCATGCATGATTCTGCACCCTGCCACAAAGTCAAAAACAGTAACAAATTTTTTAAAAAACAAAAATATTAATGATCTGGATTGGCCTGGAAACTCTCCAGATCTGAACCCCATCGAAAATCTATAGGAGCTTATGAAGAGGTAAATTTCGAAGGAATTCATTACCAATAAACATCAGTTGAATGAATGTTTAATTGACGTATGGCATCAAAGTGAAAGTATCAAAAATAGTTGCCTAAAATGTATACAAAGTATGCCAAAAAGAATACAGGCAGTAATAGATTCGAAGGGTGGCAGTACTAAATATTAAATTTTTTTGTTACGTTTTAGATTTTCTAAACCAAAATTATACCTTTTATTTCATTTATTATGAATGCTGTAAAAACAAATAAAATGATAATTAAAAATTTATAAAAAGCTTATATTATTTAAACTTTGTTTTAAAAAATCCACCTTTTTACTAGTGTCCCTAATAATTTGATCGCCCACTGTATACGATGCACATACTATTGTAGGGCTTATTGCAGCACCAGCGCTAGTAGTAGTTGAAATAATTTCCATAGGAAACTTGGTTATGGAGTTCATACGAAAGGACAGGTTGGTTTTATAAACAAACAAAAATATTATGTTAGGCGATTTATTTCAATATAAGTTTATAGATCCTGTCTAATTTTATAAATACTGATTAGATTGTAACAAATTTTAACGTAACATATCTATTTATTTAGGACTACGTCATTCGCTATACTCGTGATACAGGTGGAGTTTCCTTACTTTACTATTTTAATACTATGCTACTACTGACAATTGAAATGTGATAAACCTGTAATTTGTGTTGTGATCTCTTGTACGAGGACTGTCCAGGAAGTCGATTACGTTTTTGTCTATAGCCGCTTTGAGCGTGCGCAGCGCGCCCGTCTTGGGGTCTGCGCATTCCTTGGCTCAGTCAGCATCTAGCCGTATTAGCGCGAGGTTAGTGTTGTTCCCTGTTATTTCACAATAACAATTTGAAATGTGTGCCGCAATAGAAAATCCCGCGAGCTGTGAGGTGTGATCTGTAATAAGGTTTTTGTTAGCGAAAAAATGCAAACCTATTCAAATTTATCGACAACTGTGTGAGGTGTACGGGAACAACGTTATCACTGAAGGTGGAGTGCGTCAATGGTCCATTAGGTTTAAAAATAGCCGAACTAATGTACACGGCGAAGAGCAACGTGGACGACCAAGCATTGTGATTGATGAAATTGTTGCAAAAGTCGATCAAAAGGTTAGAGAAAACCGCCGATGTACAATTACAGAGCTTGTACTCAGCTTTCTACAAATTTCACGCAGTTCGTTTCATGAAATTGTTTCTCAGAAACTGGGATACCACAAATTTTATGCAAGATGGGTCCCAAAACTCCTGACAGAAAATCACAAGAATCAGCGTATGATAGCGTCATTAACATTTCCAGACTCTTACGACAAAGATGCGACTAATTACTGGATCGAATCGTAACGGGAGCCGAGTTGTGGGTCAAACATGTGAACTGCGAGACCAAATTTCAGTCTATAAAGTGAGGGCACACAAATTCCCCAAAAAAGCAGAGAAAAATGCATGCAAACCTTGTCTGCAAGGAAAATTATGGCAACCGTTTTTTGGGACAGGAAAGGCATGCTTCTTATTGATTTCCTTGAACGTGGAACAACAATAAACTCTGAGAGGTATTGTCAAACTTTGCAAAATTTAAGAAGAGCGATTCAGAGCAAGCGTAGAGGAAAGTCGAGTTCAAAAACTTTGTTTTTACACGATAACGCCCGACCACACACGGCAAATCGCACCCGACAAGTCCTTGAAGATTTCAGTGAGAGGTTTTTCCTCATCCACCATACAGTCCGGACCTTGCACCCAGCGACTTCCACCTCTTCCCAAAGATGGAGTCGTGGCTCGCAACGCAGCGCTTTGATGACGATGAGAAATTGTGGGAGGGCGTGACTAATTGGTTAAAATCTCAGGCGGCAGAATTTTATGACAACAGAATTTCAAAGCTCGTTTACAGCTATGATAAGTGCCTAAATTTGTATGGTGACTACGTTAAAAAAAATATTTCGGTGCCGCTTTCAAATGTATATAATAATCGACTTTCTGGATAGCCCTGGTAAATATGTTTTAAAATTAATTTTAAATAATAATAAATTAGCCGATTAGTTTTTTATTATTCGTATTCTCCAAAAGAATTGATAAGATTAAGTTAAAATTGAATAAATTAATTTCGATTTGTAACAAGACTTAAATGAAATTTTAAGACTTTTAATGACCATTAGTGTGCAAAAAATGCTTAAATGTTACAATAAAAATAATTTTTTTACTACCCAAATTAAATCAATATAAGAATAAGTCGACGCATACGTACCCATCAAATCAAATGTAGAAATTTCTAACTTTCAGTTCTTCTCCTAAAATTCCTTTAAAAGGGCTATTAACAAAATTTGTAAATATATTTTCAAATTCTTTATATATTCTTGCAAAAAGTATTACAAAATTCACAAAATACAAAGTTTACTTATTTTTAATGTACAGATTCCCAAAAGTAATGCTAATTAATTAATTTTAACTAATTTCAATAAACGCATTTTTTTTGGGTCAGTTCTACATTGTTAACAACTAATCATTAAAATTCAAAAGTGGTAGGAAACATGCAGTTGGTGAATTAAAATCTTTGTACGTAGAACAAGAGAATGGGGTTGCAGTGTAACATTGTAACTAGTTGAAAATAATATGCTGAAATGATCTTTCACTAAACTCATAAATTTTTTTTAAACATATTAATTTGGTTACAATTATTTGTGATGTATAATTAGTTTTCCATACAGCGTTTATGCACTTGGTTTTGTAAATAAAAATGCAGTCTGGAAGTAATTCAATTTTCTAAATTTGAACAGTCAATTAAACAATATACATAGAGCTTTCACAACCAAAGTCACAACAGGAAAATGATTTGCAGCATAGGAACATGTTAAATCTCTGAAATTATTTTTGTCTTATAAAGTAAATGATTTTGGAATTTAGATCTAAATATAAATGTATAGGTATTTGCTAGGTGTACCAAAATTCTTATTCTGAATATACCTTGCATTTCATTAATTATAACCAAAAACTTACAAATACCTTATAGAATAAAAGGTAGCTACTATCAAGATGATTTCACAGAAATTTCATCATACTTAAAAAATGAGGTAAGGAAGTTTTTTTATAGAGCAACTGGAAATAGTAACTATACTGCATATATGCTATTATAGATAAATTTCTGACATAGAATTGCGACGTTCGTGAAATGACTTTAACAGGTTCTACATATCAGATTTCTTTCCACTTTAGTTTAGGTTATTCATATTAATGTTAATTTTTATTTAAAATCTTCAATCACATCTAAAAGATTCAAATAGTATCTTTTTATGTAAGTACTCTAATTTTACAGTGCATAGTATAGATAATTATATTATCATTAAGATATCGTGCCATCGAAAAGGAGTGCATCCATGGCAGTAAAAATTTTTAAAAATCTAGGAAATTCATTGCTGATATGTTTCTTCCTAACCAAAAAAACAAGATGTCAATTATTTTTAATGAAAATTAGAAATTGTTTTAACTAACATCAAATGAAAAATGTCCTAATTCATTTTTAACAATTAATAAGCAAATTTAAATTCCAATACATCATTTTAATTATCAATTATAAATGTCATTTATATGTGACGGCTATCGTAAAATAATTATCTGGTAACTTTAGTATTATTTAATTTTTAATTTCAGTACCACCAATTTGTAAATTTGGTGGTCTATCCTGCAGTGTGTACTCTTTCTCGATGACTATAAAACATGTAGCGAAAATAAAGAAAGGCCATATTCTATTACAATCAAATGAAACATTGGCTTGTGCATGCATATATGATAGAAAGTTTGCAAAGTACTATTTGGAGGATCCTTGCATTAATTTGTAATTCTTACTTAAATACTGAATTTTGACTTTATTTTTCATTTAAAATGTCTAACTTATTTGGATGCATTTCTTTCTATTAGAATATATTTTACATTTTAAGAGTTTAATTTAATGTAACTATTGCATCTTTTACTTTGATTATAATAATTGTTTAATCACAATAAATTGTTTAGTTTGATATTTAGTTTAAATTTAATATCTTTAGGTAGGAATAAATAAGAATTAATTGTAAAAAGAGTACTGAGTATTGTGTATCGTTATGTCCCAGATTAACTGGATCACCTTCAAGAGTTCCAGATTTTAAGTATCAAGCAATATGTAGGCTTGATTTTCATTTGTCTTCTGTAACCTCAATTTCATTTAGTCATATTTTATTTTCGATCTCAACTACAAACATTAATTTATCTCTCAGACAACTGCATCTAAAAAAGTATATTATTCTGAGATAATCATATTCCAACTTTATAAACAACTGTGTATTAATTACATAATTACCCATGTTTCAAATTATCTTGGAAGAAGCTTTCTGGCTTGTGATGCTCTTTCTTTTAGTACAGCCCTGATTTCATCAAACCTTATTTTTACTCAAGGTGATCAATTTCATTATCATGAAAGCTTTTTATCTTTAGAAAATCTTTACTTTTGGCGAACCGATCTAGAACTGCAATTCTGAATTACTGATGATATGTAGATGCTCTTTGTTATTAAAGAAGATCGTCAGTACAATCTTGTCAGCCATTGCAATTGAACACACTTTCTTTGACTTAGATAAATAGAAATATCTTCATTTCATACTAATTTGTTTTCTTACTAGGTTAAAATATTTATACCATTTCATCATCACAAATAACTTTTTCCTCAAGGCATTTATGAGATATTGCAAAGATAGCCTAGGCAAGACGTTTTATTGTTTTGTGAGTTGGTATTATGCACATACTATCTGACAGCTCAATTTGAAAGCTGAAAGATAATGTTTATGTTGTACAAAAACTTACTTTGTTGTGCACGATAATGACTGTCAATAAATAGTGCATTATTTAATCAATTAATGCAATATAAATATTCATAAGTTCTCTAGAAGACATTTTGTACTTCAATGTGATAGTTAACTTCTATGATTTTTAATTAACTGCAGTAAAAAGTAAATAAAGGATAAGGGAGTAGTCACTATGTTAAGTTTAATGGTAATGAATTTGTAGCCACTGAATTTTCATATATTTGTAGTACAAGCATACCATAGATCTAATTCATTGTTTGAAATATCATGGTATTGTAATTATACTTGTGAATTTAATGTGAATAGAATGCAAAAGTCTCTTTACTAAATTCAATTCTGTTGTGTTAAAAACTCAGGAAGATTGTCTAGGTAGCATTTAACTGTATTACAAATGTCTAACAAATATGTAAGATGAATTTTACATTTTTGGTTTGACCACATGCAAAGGAATTACACAAAATACTATTATATTCATCAAATATTACTGTTTAGTACACAATATGATCACGCAGAGTTATAATTTAGTTACAATGAGTAGCCACAGATATACTCAATAATTTCTTCCTAAATCAGGTATGAGTAATGAATGTCATTACTTATGGCATACGATTTCAGCAAGATGGTGCAATGGCTCATACAATCAGGGAAACAATTGATTTATTACAATTTGATGGACACCTAATTTTGAGGTTAAATGATGCTTCCTGGCCAACTTGGTCACTGGATATTTCTGCTGCAGAATATTTTATGGCAGTATTTAAAAAAATCCCTAATATTAATGAAATAACACCTTGTATTCAAAAAGAGATTGACCTACTAAATCATGCTTTATTACTACTCGAACATGTCATTAATAATATTTTTAGTGTATCAATCAACTTATTAATGTAAGCGATAGAAATATTTCAGATGTAATTTTTAAAAAATAAATAACCAGTGGGAATCGCATTATTTGAACTTTGTTTCTCTTTTTTGTCCATCTGCGTAACAACGTTTGTACTTTGATAAAAAACAATTTCAAAAATCATCAGCACCAAATGTGTATATACACTAAATCTTCATTTTTTACTTTCTCAAATTAGATAAATGCATAAAACAATTCAGTCTTTGCCTGAGAATTTAACTCAAAACCGCCTCTTATCTAGATAGATGCTGTACAATCTAAGCTATCCTGGAGCAGTATCATACAAAACCCTAATTTCAAGTTTTGTAGGTTATTTTATGTTATTTTTAATTTACTAGTAAGAGTAATTAGTAGAATAAATTTCCTATTGTATTATCCATATTATCCTTTTTATGTAATTTTATTTAAAAGGATACCTAATGCTTCTGGGACAAATTATTTGATATTTTGTAATTATTTTTTAATTCCCTGATGAAGGGGAAAATTATGTCCCTAAAACTTAGCCTCTTAAGTAAATCTATTTAAAAATTACCTTCCTATCTAATAAAATAAGAACTAATTCTACTAACTAAATTATTTATCTTATTGTTGTCAGTGACATTGTAAATACACAGGCGTGCGAAATACTACCCATTAAATTGTTTAAATTGTTAATTAGTATCTTCTTAGTGTTAAAGTGTTTACATGAAGTTTGCTTTCACCCTGAATATTGAATTTTGGTGATAAAATTGAATTTTGGATGTTTAAAAGGACGATACAAAGACAATCTAAAAGATTAGTAATTTAATAAAATAGCAATTGGTCCTTTGGAGGTTGCGCTGTAGAAGATTGTTGTACATATTTTATATTTCATTTTTCATTGTTGATTTGAAGGACGCTCTGATAGTGATAAAATTGATTGAGGAATGGCGCAAGAGTGATCCTGATATGTGGTGCGGAGACCGTTTACTTATATATTACGTATTTAATAATTTAATTATTGTCAAGCTGAATAGGTGATAACCGAATTTTGAAAATATTAAATAAAATCCAGTTTAATTGATAAATTATTAATAAAGTGTTTGAAATGATGTTTACTCAGTGGCAGATACATGACATTCAACAAGTATTAGATAAAAACATTCAAAATATATGCAAAAATGAAGATTTTATAGCAAGTATTGCTAAAAATGTTGCTAAAATAGTAGAGCTTAATCTACAAAAAACTTTTGAAGAACTTAATAACAAATTAAGAGATCTTCAATGTAAAGTCAGTGA
>JAHWXV010250654.1:0-12442 GCA_024586415.1 Phrixothrix hirtus | reverse complement strand
TTCACTTAGTTTAACATTTGAAGTAACTAATTAAATAGTTTTTAAATAAAGCAAATAAATTGATTTACAGCTTAAAATTGACCTAGGAAGCAAATAAAAATTATACAACGCATGTCAAGAAGCATGATGAAACTATTGCTAATTCAGTATTTGACAGATAACCTACGGTTAATCAATTTTTAACGTTTTTAAGTATTAAAAATTCCAAATTTTATATAAGAAAAGTGTGATAACGCCGATTACAACTTACTCATATCACCTTGCTATTTTTGTTTACGTTTAAGGTCGTATACTTGAATTATTTGAACATGGAGGTCAAGATCAACAATGTTGTCAAAACTAGAATCTAGGTATCTAGATTTATAATAATTAACAAAAGTTAAATACATTATACTGAAATTTGAAATAAATTTATACATAAACAAAATAGCGTGAATCGGTTTGATTAGATATATATAGGGTATTGGGTATTAAAGCATTTTTATAAATAAATTGCAAATTAAATATTTTCAGTTAATCAACGATACAAATAATGGTTAGCAGAATTTTGTCATAATGAAGCGAATTTTAACTGAAGAAAACTATAAATACAATCTGAAATTTGTTTCAAAAATCAGCAACTCGTCACATGGTTACTTGGTCTTTTTTACAGTGTAGCTGCTTTTAAATAGTTAACTGTAGCCTTATATACATCTGCTGTAATTCAAGTGCCTTTCATCATATATTCGATCAACAAAATACCCTCAGGATCCCAAAATATTGAAGCCATTAGTTTTCGCTGATGAAGATTGCACCCTTGCAATCTTTGGTGGTCAAGATCCCTTGTGTACCCATTGCATAGATTCTTACTTGGTCAGTGGATCTCACTGATTCCCCCAAGTCTCATGACCAGTTATTATTTTTGAAAAAAGCCCTTGTCATTTGCTAAAGCTCTTAAGTTTTCGTCGCAAATTTCTCCTCTTCACAACTTTTGCTCGGGAGTGAGCAGTTTCGGAATACAACGTGCATAGACTTTATTCATGCCAAAATCTTCATATAAAATTTTCAAGGTTGTTGTCTCTGTTATTCTTACTTCATTAGCAGTTATTGAAAACTTTATTCTTCGATCTGTCAAAACCAAATCTTCAACTTTTTAGATGTTTTCGATGCTTCGTGCTTCCACATTTTGAATAACCTTGAATTGATTCTCTACCCCATCGAAATTGCTTACACCAAAATTTTATTGTAAAAATAAGATGGCGTATCTTCTCTATATACGCCGATTATCCTTTCATAAATAGCTTTTGGTCCATTTTTCTCTTTTGTTAAGAATTTTATAACGCTTCTGAATTCAAGCTTTATTTCACTCATTTTCTCATACCTAATATTTGCAATTTTGGTCTAATCTGAACAAAACGTGGTAAGTTGATAAATTTCACAGCAAGTTGACATCAAACAATGGCATTTGCCACTTGTTATTTTCATGTCTAGGTAGATTATATAGAAATCTGTCGTCGCAACCACAAGTCAACAAATTCACTCAGGTTTCGAACACTAATCTTTAAGAATTCACCAAAAAATTGGTGACGTCAACAGCGCACCATACCAAGGTGGAAGATTCAAAATGACGTCTTAAAATGGTGATTTCAAGATTTTGGATTCGATATGGCGATTCAGGATAGTGGAAGACGTCTTCAAGATAGCCGTGGGATTACTTTCACGCTAGGCAAAGGTAATAGTCAGCGGCAGCATACAGTAAAGGAAGCTGACATCTATATTATCTCTTATCTTATCTCTTATATAACAAGAAAAGATTTCGCCGACATAAAAAAAACCCACGATCATCAATATTTTCCGACGTCAAATCGCCGCCTTATCAACTGTGATACTGTTTTATTCATAACAAATGAGCGATATGGCACCAGTAGTCCAGGAATATATGTTTAATGCTCGTGTTATATATATTGATATATATTATCACTTCCTTCCCTAAAGTCAATATGATTTAGGATATGTTGCAATTTAGATTTCATCTGGTCATATTATTGCTCGTGATTTTCAGCGTGTGCTTAATTTGCTTTCGAAACCTGTTTCTTGTAGTTGGTCTCCAAAACGAATTAAGAGAGTTATTTGATGGGTCCAATTCGAGAAATTAGAAACAATAGGATGTTCACATGCTTAGAGCAGTATAATTCAAATAACAATTTATTTAAAGAATAATGCCTTTGTCTGGGGTACTACTATCAAAAGTACCTGCAGACTCCAGCATAAGAGGGTACAATTTCATTAGCGAGGTTTAATTCTTAATAAGTTATTGATACTGTTTCATTTAAGATTGTTTCAACTAAAATTTGATTAGAAGATTAAGGGGCGATCTATCTCTAATACTCAAAATTAAATTAAAATTAGTATTAAAATAAATATGAAAAACTTTGGTAACGTTTAAAGGGAAGTCTCTTTGTGATTTTATGAATTAATAATTTAGTTAGTTATAAAGTAAATTTGCTTATGTATTTTATGTAAATTTGTTATACATTTTTCTTATCGAATTTGTATAAATTTACATATAATTTATATAAATTTTCTTATAATTTATATTTATTTCCTTATATGTTCATATGTATTTGTTATACACAATGTACAGGATTAAGGTGCTTTATTTAACACACGTGTACACGGTCCAATAAGGCGACCACATATTAGGCAGGCTGCCTCCACATACCTAGTCTGGATAGGCAGACCTTTGTGTTTGTATGCGAATGAGGGGTCTACGTGGGCGAAATATGTGACCGGACGGATTTCTGGCAATGTTTGATATTTTCCCGTACAGACTTGTTAAAATTGTGAGTATGGATGCGATTGAGGTCAGTTTGGATAGAAAATTTGTTAAAATAACACATCAGAATCAAATAAAAGTCACCAAGGGAAGTATCTTTAAGAGAATTTATAAAGCTTTACTTAGCACATCTATTTTAATGGTGCATTAAATCAAAGGAGTGCAAGGATCAAAATAACAAATTTGCAGCATATGAAATATTTATTAAAAGACGCAGGAGATAAAGTGATTCTTTAGGTTTTAATTTTATGGAAATTTCCGCTACTGTAACAACTATTATCATTCAACCTTTACTCTTTATTCTTTACATAGAAGTTTGTACTCTACGCTCCTGAGAGAAAACGAAACTGAAGAAACCCTCAGTTTTATTTACGAGGTGTAGATATATCTTCGACCGATCTTTAGTCGATCTGCACATACCGCCCGAGAGGCTCCCTGCGTAATGTGTAGTCGCCTCTAGGGAATATCAAACTATAAAAAATTTAAAATTTTCTCGTAAAAATACATAACATCCGGGCCTGTAATAACCTACTTTCAACCATGTGTGGTATTTACAAATAGACTTTGATTTAATTGTTTAGTATTATATTACCGTGTACTCTAATCGGTTTGTTTTACTGTTAATTTATGAAGTCGCCGAGCAATGTTATTATAGTAATAATGTGAAGATATCGTTTTTAAAATTATGTATGTACATTTGTCTATTGTCCTACAGAATTGAATTGAATAATTAATTATAGAAGTAGGAATATATAGTGGAATTTTAGCTTGAGTAAACATTATTTTATGCCATAGACATGAATTAAATTGTAAACATAGAACGAAAAAAACTACAAATAATAACCTTCAACATTAATTCTTATGTACGAAGTAAATTGTGTAGAAATTACAAACAATGCAAATATGTGGAAATATCGATGGAAAGAAATTACTTTTACCATAACTCGTAATGACACAATGAACAATTTTTAACGATTTTAAAGAAATTATGCATTAACTTATCTGTAAATGAAAAGGCATCCTTAAAGAAAGTCTTCAAAATGAATCTTATTTCCACAAATATACGTGTTTATTCGTCGGCACAAACTACCTACGATATTTGCACTTGTTTCACCCGATACTAAAATGATATCCACCAATTCGCACTTTGTATAATAGATCATATTCGATACTTCTTAAATTATGAATGACTGACCTATTACGCTTGCAAGCAGCGATCGCTACCTAGTCATAACGGCGAATCCCGCAACAAATGCATATTAATGTGTAGTCAACCAGACACTTCCTCGGTCAATAGTAGACCAAGTCACAAATAGGGCCAGGCTGAAAACTTTAATTTCAAATATTTCGGAAGCTATGCAATTTAGACACATAGTCCATAAGCGTTTATTGTCGTGCATATTAAGATGCATTTGATGTAAAGGTAATGTTTCTTATATCCTGGACTCCTTGTATATTTAATGTATTTAACAGGAAATCATGGACGTGATGGTCGCTGTACAGAATTCCACAGATAGGTTCTGGCCAGCAGTCGTGGCGGATTCTCCTTATCTAATTAAGTCTATAGAAGTCTTTTACATTTAAAACTCCTGCGTAGAGTCTTAAAGATACTGGGATCGTGCCCGAATCTAGATTTTCACAATTGAAGTTCTTCTTAAAAGTTGCCTATTTTATGCATTAGTAACGATGAGGGCGTTATTTGTGAGGTGTAAGATAACGCGACTGGAAGTGCATCGTTAATATGAACTGCTTATTAGATGGACACCTCCCTATGTCCCATTAATATGTCCTTGAACATTAAATTTTGTTTAGATTTCATTTTATGTGTCCTTGGAATTTAATTTACAGGCCAGCTGGGTATTCAAATATATTAAGCTTCAAATCTACTGTAATTTTAAGAATATTATCTTGTAGTGAAGACAGGAATAAATTGTTTGGTAATTGAAAATACATTAATTGGTTCCACTCTACAAACTGATATAATAGATATTTTATCCAATGTATAACAATCAGCAAACATTTCTTAAATAATATAGGATAACATTAAAAAAACATTAAGTCGCCCAAACATACAATGTTAATTTTCCACAATGTAAATAATAAAATGAAAATTATGGCATTAAAAAAACATTAGTTTGCGGAAGAGAAATAATTAATAAAAAATGAATGTTTTATTATACGTTGGCATTTCCTATATATGTATGTTAATTTATAACTTTCCTTCAGTTTGTAACATATCATTCCCAATATGAAACTCTGTATCTTTTGTATACTGTTGTATTTCAGCTTTGTTACTCTGGTAAGAAATTTGCGTAAATATATTTTTGTTTAGAATGTAGAATTTTAGGATGAGGAAATCGTGTGACTCCGTGCGATTTACACCCAATAGTTTAGCCCAGAAGATAAATTAAAAGTAATAAGTTTTGGTAAAATCTTACAAGAATTGGTTCAAGGTTAAAGCCAAAGAGCCAAGAAGAATTTTTTTGGCTATAGATATGCTTAAAACAATTAATAATTATTATGACTTTAAACTTTGGTGTATCTTCTGGTTGTATTAAATACAATTTATAGGATACAATTATATTCATAGAGTTTACCATGCTTGTAGGTACTGATATATCTAAAAACACAACTAAATTACCCAATACTATTTTAAATTAAAAGCTTACGTGATCGAATAGAACGTTTTCTTCGCAAATGCAGGATTGCAAATGGTAGCTAAATCAGTTTGCACCTCCCGATGACCCTTGATAAATGTAATTAATATAATATTTGGGTCTTTTGTGCCACTACCTAGAACAATTACGTTTCACTATACCAGGAGAACGTGTTCTTCAGCTAATAATAACTTTTCTCACATTTTATCGATAATTATGTTTTACCATTTTCGAAACTTCTCTCTGTATGATTTAGAATAATTCAGAGCTTCTGCAATGGTAGTATGTTTATTTCTTAGAGCATGCGTTTCACTTCAACTAAGTTGGTTAATAGATAATCAGGTGGAATTTCATTAAAGAAACTCAAGATGGTGTCCTGGTAAACATTATCAGCAATCATTAGCAGTTTTTATTTGAGGTAATGTTTACAGAATGTTTCTAGTTCTAGAAATTGTGAGATGGCTGAAAAACTTCTTAACCTATTAAAATGAAACGCATCTAATGAATTGATGTAGCAAATCGTAAAAAAACTTTTAAGGAATAAGTTACAATTTAAACAAAACAGCAGACACTTCACGCTTAAATGCAGGGAATGTTAAGAAATTTCAAAATAGCGAGTTTTCAGGGTGTCTGATCATTACTTTAACAGCAGACACATGTTAGTATACGCGACAAAAATGGCTTATAAACTGTATGTCTAAATTAAATAGTTTTCGAAATATTTGCAGTTAAAGTTTTCAGCCCGCCCAGCATTTTATTTTGGTCTACTGTATTGAACAAGAAATGATTGGTCAACTTTATATCTTTAACTAGTACCGAAGGTGAACGAACGGCTTCGGTATGATACATACGATTTTATTAATGAATATTCCTAGATATTCTTAAGAATACCCACTAATTACTGTTTAAAATAAAAAGTTTCATTTTTCTCCTTAAAAGTTCTAGTGTGTGCTAATTGTGCAAGTTATTAAAATCTTTAAAATAAAAACAAGGTTTTTTCTCAATAGATATCATTTTTAATATGCATACAATTGTATTGTTGAATACGAACACATTTTTTTAAATAACTCACTTTTACAAAGCCGCTTTAACATGACGTTAAATATTTTTGATAAATATCTTCATGCTATTGATAATTGAACTCATTTGTCTTGTGTATAATTGAAATTTTGTAAAAATAGTTAAAAATCTAAACGATAAATGAATTTTATTAAAATTTTGCATAATTTATATCTAGTAAAGCTATCTTCATACAAATTAATGTAAATAAAACTTATGTCAATTTAAGATATTTATCAAATAAGTATATAACAATTAATGCGTAAATAATTATGATTAATAAACAATAGTGTTTTACCACATATGTACAACCAAACTTAGATAATTTAAAAAAATACATTCCCCAAGCAGCACTTTTATGTATCCATCCGTATTAACGACTCCTAAGTTGACTTCAAGGTGTTTGGTTACTACGTATCCATTTTAGCCACCCTAAAACGTTTCTATAACGTATACGAGGTACGACAATTAAGTAATTAGACTGATTTTTGTTGCAAGATGTGGCAACCCTGCAGCTTGCGCAGGCACTTCATCTTTGAACTTAATCTCTAAGCTACTTCTAGTCCAAGCGGCACATTGATGTAACCGTTCAGTCGTAAGTTGTGCTGTAATAAGGGAACACGTGTTTTTGTCTCTCGTTATAGAAATGGAATTGCGAAATATTGTGCAACGGTATGCCATTACTTTTTGTGTTAAATGCGAAAACAACTTGCGGTAAGCTTCAGAAGGCTTTTGGAAATGAGGTTATGTCAAAAGCTCAAGTTTGTCGTTGGCATAAAATGTTTTGTGAATGCAGACAGAATATTGAAGATGAAGACCGCAGTGGACGACCATCAACCTCACGGACTGATGTCAACATGCGCAGGATGCGTGCAAGCGTACGATCTGATCGAAGATTATCCGTTAAAATGATGGCACAAGAATTCAACATCAATCTGAAAACCGTTCGTCAAATACTAACACAGAAACAAAACTTCCAAGTTCGCAATGGTGTTCAAAAGGATCACCCACACCAAAAGAAGCTCTCATGTTAAAATCAAAAGTGAAGTGCATGCTTGTGCGCTTCTTCAATTTCAAGGGCAAGAGTGGGTGCCTCCTGGCCAAACAATTAACTAATATTTCTACAAAGAAATTCTAAAAAGATTTCGAAAACGAGTTCTCCATGTCTGTGCAAACATTGCTGATAATTGGATTCTTCATCACAATAATGCGCCATTCCATACTGCACTTTCAGTGCAGCAATTTTTAACCTCAAAACGCATTTCAGTACTACCACAGCCACCTTAGTAACCTGATATCGCTCTGTGCGACATTTTTTTATTTCCAAGAGTCAACATGGTGGTCCAGGGACACCATTTTAAAACAACAGAAGATGTCCAAAACACTGTGACGAGGGTCTTGGAGGACATTCTAAAAAAAAGTTCCATAAATGTTTACAACAGTGGCAGAAGTATTGGAGTAAGTGTGTGCAAGCGGAAGGGAACTACTTTGAAGGCGATTACATTAGAGATGACTAAAAACATAAGTGATATTTTTTTACATCACCCTCATTACATAATTGTCGTACCTCGTATGTCACTAAAATGCGGAATAGCACCTGCGTATATATTACTTGTTTACAACCGTTGTAATTACGTTTCTCTAACTAGAGAGTTGCGTGTTAATTCCGTTACAGTTTAGTCGCTGAAACTTGTAATTACTTTTCCTCCTTCTAATAATGTTGTTATTTTATTCAAGTAGCTTTGTAAGCACATTACATTGCTATCGTTTTCTATAGAACTTTATCGTGAGGTAACAAGAAATGTAGTAAACAGTAAATATTGCTGAATATTTCTATAGTAATCGGGAAAGTATAATAAGCGTGTAACGTATTCAATGCTCCTAAAATAAAAAAGGACGCCTGTTTGTTGATAAATATGATTATAATACCTCCATAAAATATGCGCGCCTCGAGAAATATTAATATTTATAGAAATAAACATTACAAAAATTATATAAGAAAAACCACTTTAAGTATTTGAAGTAAAAATGTACAACATATTCTTACGTAAGTTGTAGATGTACAGTATCGGAAGTAAAAATAAATAAAATATTAACAAAATAATTTAAAGAAAATGACATTATTCATTTATTAGTATTAACAAGTTTGATAAAATATGGCGACGTTCACATAAATAAATACCTTCACGTTAATTATTTGGTCATTTTAGCGTAATTGGAACTAGCAATGCAATTAATTTGTAGCCATGAACAATAATAACCAAAACGTTATAAAACTTGAGAAATGACTTTTAAAAAGCTATTTCTAGGTACTAATTAAGTATTTAAAGATAGTTATTACTACTTGCATTTTATATTATAATGTTAATATTTCTTAAAAGTAATCATGAATTGTTTTTTTACGTTGCAGGTACTTCCAATGCTACTGAAATGTATAATACCAGTTAGTAACTATAATCGGTAAATTTTACAATATTTTGACTGATAAGAAAGTGAATCAGGTAATTTTGACGTTAAAATAGAAATATATGTAACAGTTCCGTAATATTTACTGCGGTAAAGTAAATATAACTCCAATGCTTGTTATAATTACTTAAAGTGCTACTTGGGTCAACAACATGTTATTAAAACAGCTGGCGACCTTAACTCGAAAAAGTACTTTAATAGTAAAGGTAACATGATATTTTGTTAACAAAAGCAGCCATTTTAAGATAGGTTTCATGGTAAAGTATATTACAGGTCTGTATCTATAATACATGTCTACGCGAAAATTTGCGAAAGCTTTTTTTAAGTTAGATTAAAAATTTCTACAGATTTATGTTCACAAAGGTCTTGGATGCATATGTGTTAAATAATGCTTTTTATATCGCGGGCACCCTGTATTAAGCATATTGATAATTATGCGGTAATCTATAATAATGTATGTATACTTTATTCGCTAATAAAATTGAACACCAAAATTGTTTTAATATTTGGTAGGTAAATAATTTCCCCTGTAGAAGCCTAATTAATTTGTTTAGTGCTAATTATTTTCGTTCAATATGTTGCGTTTTTTGTAGAGATTAAGGAATCTTCTCTTTTCCGCTTTTTGTGCTTATTTCTCTTTCTCATTCAAAACGTTTTAAAGTAAACCGTGTGATACTCCACCTAGGAATTTTCGTTAATCAGTCGATTTTGAAAAGAGTCGGCTTGTGCCGACTGTCGAACGCGCTCAAATATTTCTAGTATATTTCAGATTCGTTGACAGGAAGAAGTATATGTCAGCTCATTAATCATAAATGCTTCGGTTACGTTGTTGCTTTGGCTTAACTAAACGTTGAGCGTTGATAACGTAATTAATACTTCACTGTTGAAATTGATCATTGATCAATCATCGAATTAACAGATATACACCTTACACATGGACGTGCAAATGATAATCCGCGTTTAGCTCAAAGGTTGTATCACCAAACTTATCCACATTGTAAATCTCCTACAATAGGCACTTTTGCAAGCATACATCGATATTTGCAGGAAATTGGCCCGTTAAAAATTAGAAGTGCTGATCGTGGAGTGCAAAGGAATGTAAGAACAGTCAATATGGAGGAAGAGATGTTGGAGGCAATTCAACGGGAACCTACCACCAGTAGTACAAATATCGTGCCGAAATTGGTGTATCAAACCAGTCCGTTTTAAAGGCTTCACACAACAACAATTGCACCTATTTCATGTTCAACGCGTACAAGCGCTGTTAGAGGAAGGCTATCCACGGCGTCTCGAATTTTCTTAATGGTTTTTGCCAAAACGTTTAGAACCCGGATTTCACATGGCAGTACTTTTCACTGATGAAGTTATGTTCACTAGAAACTCAATGATGAACTACTATCATTGATAAGATGAAAATCCACGTGTTATTATATAAATCACACATCAATAGCGATTTTACTTGAACGTATGGGTTAGAATTGTTGAAGATAGGTTAAGTGGTTCTTATTTATTTTTTTCCACCCTAAGCTATCACATTTACAAGAACCTTTTAGAAGAGGAATTACCGCAACTGCTTGAGGAAGTCCCGTTATTGATACGGCACTAGATGTAGCTTATGCACGACGAAGTGCCTGTAAATTCCATTGCTATTGCTAGAAAAGTTTTCAGTCGTGTTTATTCAAATAGGTGGATCGGAAGAGGAAGACCTATTCCATAGACCACTCGCTCACCCAACTGTAATCCTTTGGACTATTTTGTTTAGGAACATCTAAAAATATTATTTTATACTACGCCCGTAACGAATGTGCAGGAATTAAGACAAGCGATTTTAAACAGCTGCGAAAATATTGGAAATACACCAGGCATATTTGAGTGTGTTCAAACTGGCAGTGGACACTTTCAGCAGCTTTTGTAAATTAAAAATAAATCATTGTATAGCGGTTTGCTTAATTCTTTATGCCATGAATAGGGCAATTTGTTTAGAATGTATGTGTATGCTTTAACTCCAAAAGGAGAAATTTCCGGACACATGCTTATAGCAACATTTTTCTTTATTTTGGCGAGTTTAATTGAACCCGAAAGTTTGTCCAACTATTTCTGGACCACCGTGTATATTATACTTTTAAGGGTAATATAGAGTACGTGGATATCTTAGGTGGGGTTTCTACAATAAAGGGAAGCAAAGTCGTAAAGTAAAGTATTTAAAAGTCAATTACTAACAATTTTCAGCTGCAACTTATGTTTTACCATTGTAATTGTTAGTATATAGAATTTGACCTTTAAAATTACAAGCAACTCATATTATTCGTATAATTGTTTTTGGCGCTTTATTATGTATGCATATAGTTAAACTCGTAAGTTTTTCTTTGTATAGATTAATCGAAAGGACTAAAGATAAAGTGGCAAACATTTAAAGTATATAAGCAATATTATTTTTCTCCCAAATTGTCCATGCCTTGAAATTGAATAACCCGTCCGACATTCTTTTAAGAAAATCTTGATGCCGTAAATTATCGAACTCGTGTTTAAGTCGTTTTCGTTTAAGAACATTTTTGTAACGAACTGAAGTATGGTTTTTTAAACATACTCACGTAACGTGTATACTGATTAGACACCTTCGAGAATTTTTCGCAAAACTTTAATAGCTGTCAATTGTCCATCAAGGTTTTGCGTTTAACACCTTTGGATTTGTTTTTTACTTCATAACAAAGAAGTTATTCTTTAGAATACCTATACACATCACTGAATGGTCGAAAAAATGGTATTTAATTATTTAGTTAATAAATTAACTATAATGCTTTACCAAATTTATACAGTAATATGAAATGATGGATAACTTAACGTTTAAACAATAATGACAAACGCTTCAAAAGTCATAAATTTCTAGAGGTTTTTGTATAATTCAAATATAGAAATATACAACTCAAAACTACTAGTATACAGTAGTAAGGATTAATATGAATAATTAAAATTTTTAAAAATCGGAAAAGGTACAAATATCGAAAAATTTTCCTTGGCCGGGATTTGAAACCCAGGATTTTTGGATAGGTACTCCAACGTGCTAACCATTCCAATACCAAGGATTATATACCAGCCTGTTGAAAATCTTTCTATAAATGTGCCACTTTTTGAAGTAACGATATTTATACTAACTTGCCAAAACTTGGAGAGCCAACAATACCGTCAGATTCACACCTAGTCGATATATTACAAACATATATGTACGAAGTTAGTTATTTTTTAGAAATTAAACTTTTTGTATTAATAATGTATTATGACATTAATCTTTATAGAGGTTTTTGTATAATTCAAATATAGAAATATACAACTCAAACTACTAGTATCCAGTAGTAAGGATTAATATGAATAATTAAAATTTTTAAAAATCGGAAAAGGCACAAATATCGAAAAATTTTCCTTGGCCGGGATTTGAACCCAGGATTTT